>LPNX011174418.1:43928-57927 GCA_001517045.1 Pseudotsuga menziesii | reverse complement strand
GGAGGTGAGTTGTCATATATACCTACCCCATAAAACCCCTAACTCATAATATTTTAATATATCTTATATTTTTGTAGTACATTTATTAGGAGGCCCATTTTTTACCTCAAATTCTCTCTAATGTTTCTGATATTTTTTTATTTCATCTCGCAAATTGCAAGAGAAAATTTGTGCCCAATTAAAAGAATCACCTGTGAGAAAAATATGGTGAGCCGCAGGGACCCATTGTGCCCTGAATGATGAACATTTTGGTAACCCATATAAACTGCAAAACATGGCGGCCAGAAACAAGAAGGGTTCTCTAAACCAAGAATTTGGATATGCCGGAAGTGAAGCGGGGATGACTAGTGTTGGGTCTTCCATCGAAGATTTCACTACTTCTTCATAATTAAATTTGGAAAGGGTTTCATCAAAAACTTTCAACGAGAGAAGTTGCTTGGGAATTGCCAAAGCGTAAGCCCTAGAAAATACATCTGGATGGAATGAACCAATAGGGGAATTATCCATATCATGAAATTTTCATTACTTAGGGTCAACGTGGTCCAATGCCCACTTCACAGGGTCTATGTAAGGCATGAATGGAGGTCTAGCAACAATTCAATGGAGATGAGAATTTTGAATATGAGGTAAGCAGGTTGGTCATGAGCAACTGAGGAAAATTCATCATTGTCAAAAATAAATTAAATTCTAGACCAGTCCAGATATGAGGTGTCAGACACATTCCCACTGGTGTCAGTGAAAACACGGGCATTGGGATATTTTTTCTTCTACTCTTGAAGATTTGTTTTAGACCTGGTGTTCTTGGTCATGACAAATGCCTTCTCTGACTGGATTTTAGCGATGATGTCTGAAAATGACATGAATTCAAATTTACCAGACAAAACAGTTAGGGGGTGACAAATTAACGATGAAAACACTCAGAAAATCATGATTTTGTGCGCTGAGACACATAGGAAATGTACAATAAAAAAAACCCTGAGCAAAGTAAAAAAAGCACGAAAAATTCATCGTAAGTTCAAATCTTTCAAAAAACCAACTCAAACGACCAAAAGAATCTAGGTCGTAGATTACATATGGATAGACAGACAAGATCAAGGCGGTAGGATAGGATATAATATTTTGCAAGATTTACTTTTTGTGGTCTCCGATTTCCAATTTTGTAAAATTGGGAATCAAAAATCAGAAAACAAACATTCAGTCAAAAAAGATGTGGTTTTTCTGGTTTCCGAGATACGAAATATCAGAAATCGAAAATTGGGAAAGTAGATAAAAATACTAACTATAAATGGCAATTCTGGTTTTCGAGATCTGAAATGTCAGAAATCGAAAGTTCAGAAAGAAACCTTCAATTTTATCCTAAACTGAAACTTTCAGTTTTTTATGCTCGGAAATTGGGAAAGTAGATGAATCATAAATTGAATGCAATATTGTCGATATCCGATATGCGAAAAATCAGAAATCGGAAAGATACCAAACAACTTTACCAAAACCAGAGTTTTCCAGTTTCCGATAGCTGAAGGCCAGAAATTGGAAATCAGAACTTCGACTTTCCTTTATTTGTAAACACAATACTTCTGATATCCGACATGTTGGAAATTAGAAATCGGGAAACTAACTTCAACATTCCTCCAAAGAAGGGATTTACGCATTTTGATTTCGGAAGCAGGGAATCAGAAACTTTGAGCAATTTTTTTTTCTAAATGAATAAAGGCTCTGAAAACCAAAAATCCAAGAAAACAAGGATTATTGAAGAAATTTATTCAACCCAAACAAAATAGCAAAGAAATTATAACTTGATAATTTCCCTAAGTGATGAAGGGCCATACAAACTAGTCAATGGGGGCCCCTATTTTGATTATTCAAAATGGGGATCTGTTGTGCGCAACCACAAGGCTCAGTTACAAAAGTAGAAAGTGCAGAAAATTTGTTATGAGAAAAAGAAGGAAACTTTGTTCCTAAGGAGGGCACAGTTTCTAATTTGGGTGAAAGGTTGTTGATAGGGAAACATCTCTCTTGACTCATACATGTTATTTTCTCAAGGAGGGTGCACCATGTGGCTAGGGCTAGGGTTTAGAAAGTGGCGACTTGCTCAACAAGTGATTGAATTGCTCAACAAGTCACCTAGGGTCTATTTAAATACAATTCAAAATACATTTCTCAGTTTGGTTCATGAATGATTTGTGTCAAGTGAATCCCAACATCATATTGATTGATGTGCCTCAGCCTCTTGGGAGATGCGCCCCAAGTCCCTTTCCACTCTCTTATTTCTCCCCTTCCATTTTCAATGTAGGTAATGGTGAGCTAAGGATAAGAACCCTATCCTTCATATTTTAACTCTATAACAGCCAATCCATCCATTGAAGATGGACTCCAATGAAGGGAACTTCACCTATGCTCCAGTCCCAAGCTTGGTGCTAGTTTTGGGCCTCCCATTCTCAGTTTTGGGCCCCCCTTTGAAGAGATCGGTCCTACAAAAATATTCATGATATGATAAGCCCGAATTCACTCATTATGACATCTTTAATTCAGTCAGTTTTCTATTCCAAAGAGCTCTCACGCTAAGTTTTCATGAGTGAGCCTTTTATTGCCCCCTTGATGGGTTTTTTATCAGTTTTATGCAATAAGAATGAAGTAATGTCCATGAGAAGAAGTATTAAATGATATTATTTGTAAAAAAATTATATATTCATCTCTTTAATACATCATTATCAATTCTGAATTAAATTTGGTTCGAAATTCATCAAATGACGCACACCCCTGCTAGTTGACTAGGAAAATTCTACTAGTTTTACAGTTTTCATCACTCAGGAAGTTTTATGCATCCAAATTTCATTATTAAATTTGTTGTAGGAATTTAAATCACCCCACTACCTATTCCAGCTCTCATATAGTGATTTCTTTGAGTTCATACCACATTTGGACAGCCATCTTTGCACAGGGTCTCCCCGGAGCAAAACTCCTAGTTTTTCCTAAATCATTCCAAACAGCCCCAAATCATTGCAGATCTGTTACTAAAATTATGAAACCTAATTTTATACTTATTACCTATCTGATAACACCTTTGAACCTTTCACAAACCCCTATTTTAATGGATGTGAAAGTTCTTCTTAGTTGGAAACCCAGAAGCATGGGCGTAGGCTTCAACGGAGCTGATTTCGAAACATAAATGGTCCCCAATTTACATGTGCTAGGGAAGGTAATTTATCTATCCTAAATTTTCCTTGGATTCTTTCATCATCCCGCTGCCCTGTTTACAAAATTATCAGCAGCATTCCCTTTTTTTCCTAGTATCAAGAATTCACTGATTAAGTGCAAAAATTCATTTATAATTTTAATCAAATTTGCAGCAGAGTTAATATTCCGATATGATAACAGATCATGGATATTACATAGTCCTAATCCCTCCTGATTCATAGAATAGGCTCTTGTCCCTTAGAGAGGCCCTTTGCAGATCCCACGCCCAAGCACGAACCAAATTCAGAGGATACTAAAGGCACCACTTTGGTGTACACCTCATAACCCTCATATGAAAGCCACCCACAATCAAAATATTGTCGATGACTTAGCATAGTCTCTCATAACCATGTCCAACTTATAAGTGATCCAATATTGTCCAGCTCAACATAAGGAACTATTTAATGCAACTAGCATTGTCAACCCTTCGGAATCACACCTCATGACTTTCGAACTTAACAAAGGTGAACAATGGTTACCCTCGTCTATCACATTCCAAATACTAGTCACTGTGAAAAACATTATCATTCATTGGTGTTTCATCGATAAAGGAACTTCCACATACATGATGTACTCAAATGTTTGGAAATGATTGGGCTCACCTGAATTATTCCTATCCTCTATCACCCTTCATGCATATGATGGGCGACCTTCTCAACCCCAAGGATTGTACCAATATGACCCTATCGAGCTAGGGGGGGGAATGGTCATGATCAATATTGAGGTATTTGATGTACAACTTGACTACAATATCCTCTTGGGTCATAGCTACATGTACGCCATGAAGGCGTTTTCCTCCTTGGTATTCTGCATCATGATGTTTCAGCTTAATGACTACAACCACCATGCTACTACCAACCCTAATAATTTCCTACCCACGGTAGGAAAACTAAACCTACAACCTTATGTTGACATCATCATAGGTGTGCACAAAGACTCCAACCTCCTTGGAGAATATTCAATTCCTCCCCCTGAAATCCCCAACTCGATGGACGGTCTCATGTGCAACATTTTCACCTCCGAGAATGAGTCTCCCAACCCAACGAACTATCATCAACACCCCTTACATGTCACAGAGTGGAACAAATATTGAACCCCTTTTTGCCTCCCATGATCCAGATACCATTATTGTACCCACCTACTGAAGTGCAAGGAACATCGTTCATGGATCAATTAACCCTCCCGAGACTCACTTTGGGAATCCCTATGTGGTACCTTACACCACCATACCCATAAATGGCCTCAAAACCCCTCGCACACTATGAAATGGAGTTAGTTAGAAAATTTACTCCCACAAGAGGCATGTCAAACAAACACTACTTGTGACCAAGACACCACTCACAGTCACAAAAACTCTAAATGGATTCATCATTCAAACCAAGGTGAAATCCATTGTGAATGGGGGCATTGATCAACCCAAGTTGAAATCTCCCACCACTAAAAATCACACCCTCAATTCCTCATTATAAGTTGCTTAGCCTAAAGTTAGGGGCATACTTCAACCCACATTGTAAGTTGCAATCATGCATGATACCCCTACCATGAGGGTCACTCCACTATGTTCCTTATGTGGTCAGCCAGGCCATGCAAAAATCATGCACTAGTACAAATGGCTCAAAATTTCCACGAAATATTGCCACAAATAACTTAAAATCTAAATTTTCATGGATAAACGGATAAAAAAATAAAAAAAATGTTTTGGCCCTCGATAATCGTCACTATAGCGATGCACATAACGGTTCGTCTCTATAGTGATAGTAGTTCATTGGAATAGTGATGCTCTCACATAGTTCATCATTATAGCGATGATTAATGAGGGCCAAAACATAAATGATCATCATAGTAACGGTCATTGACTTTTTGTTATTGTTGAAATTTGTTTGTTGATCATTTTTGTTGGAATCGTCGTGATCATTTATCTATAAATACATGTTCTTAAGACATATTTCAACAAATTAATAGCTATAGTTGCAACCACTTTTCTCTTGATTGTTCAATCTTTGATTTGAAGAGTCTGATACTGGTTTAACACATTGAATTTGTGATCTTGTTTGGTTTCCAAGTTAGTATTTTTAAATTCTTGGTCTCCTTTAATGTGTAGAGTCATACATAAAGTGAGTCGATTATTCAGTAGTTTCTCCTCAAGACTAATGCCTATATAGGTTTCCCACTTAGAATTTGATAGATACACATGAATATATATTTTTAAAGAACATGGAGGGATAAGATGTGGTAATATGTGATGCTCATGATGATGCAATGAGATGTGTTTCTCGTGATGATGCTATTAGATGTGATGTTCATGACGATGTGGCGAGATGTTATGCGATGCTTATGATGATGCGACGAGATGTGATGCTTGTTATGATGTGTCGAGATACGATGCTCATATGAATGTGTTCATGACATGATGATCAAGATGTGATGCTTCGTGATGGTGATATTCCATAGATAACGATAATGTTGATATAGTTGTGAAAACTTCCTATGATGTATAGACTTACCAATCAGTTGTACAGGTGTATTGTTGTGTTATAGACACCTTCCTTGTTAAGATGGAGTCTTAAATAAATGTAACTACAGAAGATATTCTATTCTGTATTATTATTGTTATTACCTCTTTCGGAGATGTTGTTCCTCTGATTAGGGCTGTCATTGATGTAATCGGTCATGTGAAGTCTTTAGGTAAAACCTGTGTTGTAATTCAGGTCAGTAGTACCCACAAAAGTATTATTAAAATGTATTTTTGAGTCTTCCAAGGCAATTCGGCCCTGATTGGCAGGAGAATTCGGCCATGTTGGGTTATTAGGATTTTCCACTTATTAGAATAAATAGGGGAGGCACCTCACTCATTTGGACACACACAGAAATCAAGCAGTTGCGCTAGAGAGAGAAGAAACAATCCATCTGGAAGAGAGGAAGCAGTCTAGTCTTTTTCTTTGGATCTTACACTATACTTGGGTGAAGTCTATATAGAGGAATTTTTGTTGGGTTTTCTTCCCCATGAGGGTTTCCCAGAATAAATATTTGTGTTTTCTTTTGTTCTAATGTGCTTGTAATTCTTGCAGTGATCATTTGTTCTATTTGAATAGAAAAAATTAACATGTAGAAGGTAATCTATACAAAAAAATTGAGGATGGACTCACATGACTGTGATAGAAGTCTCTGTACATGATATTATTTTTAGAAGCAATGATGGCAATCTAAGTGAAATGTTTTCTCTAAACATGCGAAAGGAATTTGAAATGTCCATGAACTAAGAACTATCATTTTTCATGGGACTACATATTTCTCAATTGAAGAATGGTATCTTCAACTATTATAATAAGTATGTGAAATAAATGTTGAAAAGATTCAACATGGAATATTTCCAACTAGTATGTACCCCCATGATTATAGGATGCAAATTGAGAAAAAAAGACAAAGCAAATGAGGTAGATCAGAAGCTCTATTGGTCAATGATTGGAAGTATTCTATATGTAATGTCATCAAGACCATATATAATGCAAGTTGTAGGTCTAGTCTCAAGATTTCAAGCAACACCAAAGGAAACCCATGTCCATGATGTAAAAAGAATATTAATGTACATAAAAGGAACGTTGGATCTTGGTTTATGGTATCCACTCAGTCATATTCTAACTCTAGCTGCATATATAGATGCATACTAGGAAGGAAGTATTGATTATAGAAATAGTACAAGAGGAGAAGCATTAATTTTAGGAAAATGGACCTATTATCCTAGTTGAGTAAGAAACAATCCTCATTATCCTTATCTACAACAGAAGAATAATACATCGTTGCAAAAGCCTGTTGTGTGCAATTCTTATGGATGAAGTAATCCTTAAAATATGTACAAGTGGAATGTGATCATCCTATATAAATATTTTGTGACAAAAAAAGCGTGATTAGCATCTCAAAAAATCCTATAATGAATTCTAAAACTAAACATATTCCTATAAATATCATTTTGAAAGGGAACAAATTACTGAAAATGTTGTCAAACTAGAGTATGTGGACACAAAGGAACAAATCATAGACATATTCATAGATCCACTTCCAAGAGAGACCTTTGAGTGTCTTAGAAGTAAACTAGGAGTAGTTTCATCTCAACAATAATCTGCAACACGGGAGAACAATAGGTTCCGGTGCAACCAGACACATAAAAGGAAGTATCTGTGATAGTAGTGTATATGGCATAGAAACAACAAGATGAAGTGAGAGTCATGATGTTAGGGGGAGTTGATTTCCAAATAAATACCTTCTCCATTTTTTTTAAGGGGGGGGAATAAATAAAAATCAGGGAAAATGAATAAAGATGAAGATTGATAAATGAAGAATTGAAACTAAAGGTAGGATCTACGCAAAAGAACAAAATAAAAGGCATGACAATAGGGGGGTAATTTTGCGCACATAAGAAGAGATCCTTCTTATAGGGAGATCATTATAATTTTGTGTTGAAATCAATGACAAAGGGGGATATTGTTGAACCTTTTTGTTGTCATTTATTTCAAAGGATAAATCGACAAGTCTAATGAATATTTGATTTCAAAAGATAAACCATCAAGTTTAATGAATAAAGAAGATGAGACTAGTGTCAAACATATGAGATGGATAACTTGAGACAAGTAATAAAAAAAGTATATGTATCCATCAGGAAAAGGCTCTATATCCACAAAGCCAACTTGAAGAAATACATAGAGAATAAATGTGGAAGTTCAGGAAGTGCACAAATCCCACCCAGGCATGGGATATATGTGCACAAATACCACCAATTCAATGGGAGTTAGTCCACAAAACCCCAAAAAGTTGAATTATCAAAGGATGCATGTTGACGTAGTATATAACACGGTGGTTAGCTTGGCCAAGAAGAAAGCAAGTTATTTGTACATATTTTGTGTGCAACTGTGTCCATTATTATTTATACATAAAAGTTTTTGAAGTTGCAATTTTTTTCAAGTGCAAAATAGTAAAATATGCACAATACATTGATTCACCCCCCTCTCAATATATAATAATTCCAACAGTTATTTCCTCTTTTAGATAATTGGGTTATTATTAAGGTGCCTTGGTTTTTCTTATTCTGAGTTTTCTATCTTGTGGGATATTTGTGCCTCCCTTTTAAATTCAACACTCACAATCTTTTCACAGTTGAGATTTTCCCCCATGAACCTGTTGAGGCCTGGAAAATCGCAAGTAACAATAGTTAGGGATTCTCCCCAGTAAACGTTCCCAACTAGCCCGTTACTGTTTGGTATGGGGGATCCTTTTGGTTTACTGTCTCGTTACCGTAGGTCAAGTAAAAAAAATAAAGGGTTTTACCGGTTACGGCCCGGTCCACCATGTATGTTTTTAGTTTTTTGTATTTAAGTATGAGATGCAAGTGCCTATCTAAAAATGCAGATTGATAGAGAATACGAGGAGTGGTCACAATGTGATGCGCAGGTTCTTACATCTCATCTTAACTCTCTCGCATCTAAAACACACACAGTAAGAAAAAATTAAAACTAACTATCTAACCTATCCCTAGGGAGCAAGACTATTATTCATCAATGAGTAATGTCTTTTGCGCATGCATTAAGAAAAATCACAGATAGTTGTTACTTATTTCAAAATACATGAACATTTATAGATATATGAACAACCAAATAGCTAATTGTTTATGAACAACATTCATTACTCATAGTGGAAATTTCATAGAATAAACTAGAGAGCATTTATACAAGAACATAGGTTCAAAGAGTTAGAACGATCTCACAGTTAATGGACACAAAGCTGAAAACGAAATAGTTCACATTCAACACATCCATGGCATAGCATTTGAAAAGTTCCACCAAGCATTCTCCAACAGGAAACTTGTAATTCTTATTGCAAAAGGAAATAGTTCTTCTTACAACATGTTCTCACAAATCTCAATGGGAAAAATTCCCTCTCTACAACTAACTCTCCTATACTTATACAAAAAGGAAAAACTTTTGGGTTGCCCCAAAGTGACTCTTGGGCTTCCCCAATGTTTCCATTCCCAAAATTTCTCCATTAGTGAGTGCTCATACATTATACGATACATTACATTCAAAACAAAATTTAATAAAACATTCTCATGAAGAGGGCCCCGCTTAATCATTGATGAACTTTTTCCACGCTTGAGCCTCTACTGCTATGCTTTCAAAATCTGAAGGTTCAAGAAAACGGATGTTTATTTCATATTTTGCAACCTAATTCTTAACCACCGCAATCCTTGTTGGACTCAAACGTAGCTGATCTTCAAGTAGATGAAAGCTGACTGCTGAATGAGCTACTGCATTCTTCAGGATCTACTCATCAACATCTTTGACCTATTGTAGCTTCTGTTCATCCTCCTGGTACCTGCTCTGTAGTAGTTCTGTGAACAACTCATGCTCTGGTATTGCATCCAATCTTTGTCCTGCAGCAACTTGGCATCTGTTGTAGGTGACCAGCACCCTTCTGCAATATTCGGTACATGCTCCTCTTGTTTTCTTCATAGTCTTCTTGAATTCCTCTGCAGTATTTATTGCAAATTCTAATAAGTCGTGGTCCTACTTCAAACTATGTCAATCCTTAGCTGGTAACTCTGCAGGGGTTTCTTCATTTGATTCTAACCAAACTATTCTTCCTGTTTGGACTTCCAAAATATCCTATGATCTATATACAAAATATGAAGTAGTGTCCAGGATTTCTTCCAACCTGCTATCTACCTGTAAGATTTTACACCTCTCTTCTTCAATAGACACCTGCAGTTCATGCATTCTTCTTCGTTGGGCTAATACATGCTCCTTTAGAGGCTGGATATCAGTTTGTTGTTCATTGGAATCCTTCAGTGATGCTATTAATGAAGCAATCTGTCCTTCAAAACTTGTTTCCTGCACTCGGTATTGTTTTTCCCTTTCTTCTATGGTGGCCTTCTGTGCCTCCAACTCAACAACTTTGCTCTGCAGCTGGTCCTTTTCTGCACTCACAGTTTCATATGATACTTTGAGGTCATTGTTCTCTATCTTCAACCCTTGACACTCTAGCTGTAACTTCTGTAGTTCTGCTAGACTATTCTAAGCATCCCTTTCATTTTTCTCTACTAAGACTTCCAAGGCCATCTTGATTTCCTGTAGAGTTTGGAATTCTATCTTTGAAGCCCTTACTTCATTATGCATATCTTCAAATTTTCTCTTTAACTTGTTACCTTCATCCCTCTCCCTTTTTAGAGTGTCCTTTAATTACACTGCATTTTTCCTTGATTGCTCAAGGTCTGTCATAATTTTATCCACATTGTCTTCAGTGGCCTGGATTAATGCCACCCCAGCTCTGGCCATCGGTTGTGGATCTGCATCTGTACCATGCACCAAATTTTTATCAGTAATCATCATACCTGATTGTCCTCTTGTTTCGAATTTTTTCTCAGTTCTCTTGGCAATCCTCTTCTTCTCTTTGTCACGGAAGATGGTTCTGAAATTAGGGACCTCTTCTCCTTCCTTTTTCATAAAAGGTATTAGATTCAATCAAGAAAAAACAACCTGTTCTTGGGTGCTGCCAGAAGTTGCAGTAGACTCCTGAGGGTCAGGATTATCCTGATGCTCTTGATCTGTGTGATCATGTGCCCCTTGTGCATTTGTCTATTCAACAGTTTGCTAGTCTTTCTTAGCTCCTGCTAATCTCAGACCTTCACTCTCTCCTTGTTTTTTCTTCATCTCTTCATCTTCCTTCTTCTTTCTTTCTTCTTCTTCCTTCTTTTTCTTTTCTTCTTCTTCCTTCTTTGTTGCTTCTTCTGCATCTTTCTTTCTTTCTTCTTCTTCATTATTAAGCCAACTTTCTACCTCCTGTCTTAGTCTCCTAGCATCCTCTTCTCTCTTTTTGGCTTCTTCTTCTTCAGCTTTCTTCTGTGCGGTTTTTCCCTTACCGCCCACACTGGTGATCTTCTGTTTAAATATTCTCTTCAATGCAGTCATGTTCCTTGCATTCCTGAATAATTCTTCATCCTTGTCCTTGAAATTTGCATATTCAAAATGAACATTTGCTTCTTTGCAATGCTATGCAACCTTCTTTTAGGAGTCATTCCTGTGGAAGCTCATCTCCCCAAAATGAAACTGCTCCAATTCCTGTACAAATTCAGAAGCTCATTTAATATTTGTGAACTTATAATTCCCTATCCAAAAAAGGATAGCAACGTAGGCCACCTTCTTATGTTCAAACAAAAATATTCTGACACCATCAAGATACACCTGCCTAACTACTTCCTTATGCACCACATAATCAGTGGCATATTGGGGTAGTAGAGAAGGTTCCCTAGAGCAACCATACATTCTAATGTACATCCCCTCTTCAGTCAAATAATAACTCCCATGTTCCTCAATGAATTTGAATGCCTCCTCAGACATACAGTTGCATTATGTCAAGAAGATTAAAGTGTACAAAAGCATAATAAAATGTTCACATATCTCCTTATAGTGGCTATAATATTTGTGTGCCCAAAATAGTTTGTATGTAGTGTACATAAGGGTTTTTTCCCTGTCCCAATTGCACCTTAAGGCTGGAAATGGCTGGGTACATAATATACATTCCACTAAGATGGAGCTCATATAGAACTCAGACTTCTTCTGGGACACCCCTCCCAAAGCTGAAGATATCCAAGCTGAGAGGCGGTTGGACACAATGTTTTCCCAGTTGAATACAGTCCCCTAGGTGGCCACATAGAAAATAATGGGAATCCATCCCAACATGAAACTTTTACCATGAGCTCTCCCAAACACTCTGTTCAGCATCAATGCTATAAACCTATAAGGAGTCCGAAGAGTGGTTGTATCATACTCTCCTGATGGCCTGGTTCGAAATTTCTTCCCAGGTATCATCATCCTCTTCACTGTTTCAACCAGGTCCAAATTTATCTCCTTTAGCCAATTTTTCAGTCAAGTATATTTGAGCAGGAGGTAGATGATATGCCAGTGAGACATAACCAGGACTGTATCCAGCATAGCCCTATTTTGAAGTATTTGGTAAGATCATGGTGGTCACATCGGCCTTAGGAAAAATCCAACTGATCACCTCTAAGCATGGGAACAGCTCAGGCCTTGTGGCTACCTTCATAAGAGCTGACTTCTCGATGTTGGCATATATGGTCAACTCTTTGAATCTAGCATCAAGCACATCCTGATTTGAAATCATTCGATATATCTCACCTCATTTGTAGTCTGGCTCTACCTCGGTGGTAGCTCTAGTGTCTTCATAGATATATTCCACCTTAGTAATGACTTCCAAATCTCATTCTCCCTCAACAAAAGGAGCCTTCTTCTTTTGTCTTTTAGACATATCTCCTTTGAAGAAGTAGTCCTGTCATAGACCAAACATACTCTTAGGCCATTGTAGTTTTCAATCAGTATTCTAAGAATGAAGAAAAACTATATAAAAACATTTACCTCTTCCATATGCATTTTCAACAAATAAACTATTAGAAAATAAATGCATAAGAAAATAACTAGTGAGAAAAACTTCTACAAACTAGGTCTGAAAAATTCTTAGTCCAACTTGTTAGAATAATCAAACCCATAGTATTACCCACTTAGACATTAATTCATTAATTTTTGTCTTATTTGCCTAGTTCATGAGTCCCACCATGTGCAAGTTGCTAATTGCCTATCCATAGAGGTCAAACTTGCCATCTTTGACTCATGTAGTGCTTGGGAAAGCCTTAGGAATCAAATCTACTTTATTCCTGGCCTCTTAGGTGCCCTTCTGCTTTTTCTGCTTTATTGCCTGCTTTTTCAGTGTTTTAAGGCACATAGGAAAGCAAGACTAGGTGAGGTGAACTTGTTTTTTGCCCCTTTCATCCTCCACTCTTTCCTCCATGAAAAAGCATGTATGAGCTGCCATTCCACCACTCATTATCTTTCCCATGTGCCCTTGCCAATTCGTGACCCTCATGACAGATTTGGGATCAGCTTTTTACACCTATGGGGGATTTTCCTATTTTGGGTAAGCCTGATTTATGCTAGTTTTGGATGCCTCCTTATGCATTCGATATCTTGATGTATTCTATATATTCAAAAACCCATTTTATTACAGGTTTGGCTATTGTACACTCAGTTAATATAATTTTGTCTTACAGCTCCATATTCAGTCTCCATTGTTAGCAATTTTGCATGATCAATTGATAATTGTTGTGGGTAAAATTAATCTATTGCTGGCATGAATTTCTACATGGTATCAAATCCATTGTAGGTTGTTACTCTCCTTCAAAAATTGTTTTGCAGGTTCGACATCAAGACTGGGAGCCTTCTACTAACAGCCGGGACATATTTTCTAAAGCTATGGATTCACAGAAAACTATCTTGACTCCCTTCAACTATTTTGAATGGAAAGCAGAGATGGAGATCTTGTTGAGAGCGAAAGGCCTCTACAGGGTTACTATGGCAACAGAAGCAGAGCCCAATGCAGCTGCAGAGAAGATCAAATGGCACAATCGGAGAGATGAGGCCTATGGCCTCCTATGTCTCAGTATTTCCTGAGACCTCCTTTTCCATCTCGATGGATTAACTTCACGGGATCAAGTATGGGAGAATATTTCTGATATTTTTGGAAAGATAGATGAGATGAGGGGACATCAGATTGAAAATGAGCTGATTTCTCTGAGTCCCAGTAGCTTTGAATCCCTGCAGCTATATTTCTCCAAGTTCAAAGCACTAGTTTTGCAGCTGAAGCAGTGTGGTATCGAAAAGAAAGATGATCAGCTCATATTGGCCATCCTCTCGAAGCTAGGATCTGA
>LPNX011174418.1:4913-42739 GCA_001517045.1 Pseudotsuga menziesii | reverse complement strand
AGGACTAGATCTCAATTTGAGAGTGGTCTGTGCATGAAGGATCCTATGTTTGCTAAAAAATGCTATTTGATGGTGGAGTCTGATCCTCAAACATATGAATAAGTAGTAGGAGATCCAAGATGGCAAGCTTCCATGAAGGAGGAGTTCAGCTCACTCCAGAAGAGCAACACATGGGAGCTAGTGGATCTTCCTCCAGGGAGAAAACTAGTACAGTGTAAGTGGGTCTATAAGACCAAATTTGCTGCTGATGGTTCACCACTAAAGTACAAGGCTATATTGGTAGCTAAAGGCTACTCACAGGTTCATGGCATCGATTACAATGAGACCTTTTCCCCAGTGGCAAATATGGATTCCATCAGGCTAGCTCTAGCCATTGCAGCCTCAAGGCAATGGGAGGTACATCACATGGATGTAAAATGTGCCTTTTCAAATGGAGATCTCACTGAGGAGATATATATGCAGCAACCTCAAGGTTTTGCTACTAACCCTTCTCTTCTGTGCAGGTTGAGAAAGTCATTGTATGGGCTAAAGCAAGCCCCCAGGGCTTGGTATGCCAAGATAGATAGCTTCTTGCTATCTCTGAATTTTGTTCGGTGAAAATCAGATCCAAATGTCTATTTGAAGTCTGTTAATGGTTCATTAATGATCATTTTGTTATATGTTGATGACCTCCTCATTACAGGAAGCTCACAGGCTGAGATTGCTTCCTTAAAAGGAGCTATGAACCAAGCCTTCTCCATGACAGATTTGGGGCTCTTAAGTCAATTTCTGGGCTTGAGATTGCTCAAACCAAAGCCGAAATAAAGGTGCACCAGTCCAAGTATGCCTTGGATTTGCTGATCAAATTCAGAATGCAAGACTGCAAAGCAAGCAAAACTCCTTTCCTTTCAGGAGTGAAGCTGGAGGAAGATGATTCTCCACCGATGGTAAACAATACACTGTATAGACAATTGATTGGATGTTTATTGTATTTGACACATACTCGACCTTATCTTTGTTATGCAGTAAGTGTGGCTTCTAGATTCATGGATCAGCCTCATGAGATCCATTGGAAAGCAGCCAAAAGGATCCTTAAATTTGTTCAGGGAACAAGGACACATGGGATCTTCTATAAGGCAAAATCTGATCTTGATTTGATTGGATTTACTGACAGTGATTGGGCAGGTGATAGCACAGATAGAAATTCCACTTCAGGGTATGTTTTCATGCTTTCAGAAGGGCCAATCAGCTGGTCAGGCAAGAAACAGAGTGCCATTGCACTCTCATCTACAGAAGCTGAGTACAGAGGAGTTGTTAATGCAGCAACCATTAGAGAGAATTTGAGGTAAAAAATGGGCCTCCTAAGAAATGTACTACAAAAATATAAGATATATTAAAATACTATGAGTTAGGGGTTTTATGGTGTAGGTATATATGACAACTCACCTCCTACACTACTTTTTATGCACAATATAAATAACCATGGTTGAGTTACTTTTTTAAATTGACTATAAATAAAATTAATAAAATAACTCTATAATGATGTGACTAAGATTCATTGTAAATTCCCAAAAAATTATTGTCCTTTAGCATTTTTTTGTCTTGAACTTGTAAATAAAATTAAACAAAAATGAATTTAATTTATATGCATAACTAACATATTTTTTTTCATATAAATATCATTCATAAATTTAATTTATTTTGAAAGTACAAGATTATATATATATATATTAGTTTAACATTATGATATTAAATACAATTGAGTGAATATATAATTTAAACTCAAAAAAACATGAAAATGACAATATATTATTTTATAAAAAAATGTGAAAAGACATTTTTATGAATTATGAGTACCTTACTTGAAAATGACAATAATATTATTTTATGAGAAAGTGAATTGTGAGTACTTTACTTGAAAATAACAATAATATTATTTTATGAGAAAGTGTGAAATGACTTCCATTATGAGTACTTCACTTTATGACTTAAAAGTACTTGTACCACTACCTTGGTTAACTATGGGTTTTCATCAACCATAGAAAATGTGACAAATAAGCATTCTTAACTCATGCAATGCCATCTCAACCATGGGGGATGATGTCATCTACTAGAATGTAATTGGTTGATTTTTATAGTACATTTTGGTCCTTTTGAGGCCCATTTTTAACCTCAAATTCTCTCTAATGTCAGTGTTTATGGTTGCAGGGTTTACTTGGAGAGTGTGGTTTCAAACCTGAGTACTCAAATACCATCTACTATGATAACCAGAGTACCATTCGAATCTGCAAAGATCCAGTTCAGAAGCAGAGAACCAGACACATTGAGATTCACATGCACTACATCAGAGAGCTTGTGCATGATGGCACCATTCACCTACTCTTATGTTCATCTTCAGAACAAGTAGTTGATATCTTCACAAAAGCATTTTGTGAGAAGACCTTCAGCAATCTCAAATCACTGCTGGGGATTGCTGATCATGCTGTCAAAGCATGAGTGGAGACAAGATTCTACAATTTTGTTTTACAGTCCATGTTTAAGGGAAGATTTTCCCAAGTTGGTTTTGCCTCTTTCCTTGGTTGTATGGACTTGCAGTATGTAAAAGGGTGACTAAGCATTGTTGCCAGGCCCTATATTTTTTGATTTTTTACTCATAAAGTCAGGCTTAAGGGGGGGTGTTAGAATAATCAAACCCATAGTATTACCCACTTAGACATTAATTCATTTATTTTTGTCTTATTTGCCTAGTTCATGAGTCCCACCATGTGCAAGTTGCTAATTGCCTATCCATAGAGGTCAAACTTGCCATCTTTGACTCATGTAGTGCTTGGGAAAGCCTTAGGAATCAAATCTACTTTATTCCTGGCCTCTTAGGCACCCTTCTGCTTTTTCTGCTTTATTGCCTGCTTTTTCAGTGTTTTAAGGCACATAGGAAAGCAAGACTAGGTGAGGTGAACTTGTTTTTTGCCCCTTTCATCCTCCACTCTTTCCTCCATGCAAAAGCATGTATGAACTGCCATTCCACCACTCATTAGCTTGCCCATGCACCCTTGCCAATTCGTGAGCCTCATGACATATTTGGGATCAGCTTTTTACACCTATGGGGGATTTGCCTATTTTGGGTAAGCCTACTTTATGCTAGTTTTGGATGCCTCCTTATGTATTCGATCTCTTCATGTATTCTATATATTCAGCAACCTATGTTATTATAGGGTTGGCTATTGTACACTCAGTTAATATAATTTTGTGTTACAGCTCCATATTCAGTCTCCATTGTTAGCAATTTTGCATGATCAATTGATAATTGTTGTGTGTAAAATTAATCTATTGCTGGCCTGAATTTCTACACAACTACAACTAAAACATGACTCAGCTAGCACATATATCGTTTAAACCAAAATGCATCTTAACTCTCCGCCAAAATGAAAAACCCCTATCAGTGAGGCTCGTCTTCGAAAATGAGGCCCTACACAGAAATCCCTGTCTGAACAAGAATCAAAACCTTCGGCATCCCAGAAAAATAGGGTAAATTCCCACAACG
This sequence comes from Pseudotsuga menziesii, assembly GCA_001517045.1. Taxonomy (NCBI): domain Eukaryota; kingdom Viridiplantae; phylum Streptophyta; class Pinopsida; order Pinales; family Pinaceae; genus Pseudotsuga; species Pseudotsuga menziesii. Next base: position 39,219 of record LPNX011174418.1, on the reverse strand, counting down.
AAAAAAGAACTGAAAATTCCCTCCCCAGATGGCCAAAAGCAACCCCACAAAAAAAAGTGCAGACAGCGTAACGGCTATCTGCACCAACCTCCTAAACCTTTGGACCAAGATCAAGTTTTCATAACGGCTTGAAAACAGGCTCAAGAAAACAAAAACCCCCCACCGTAAATGTTGTGAAACTAACCAATACTTCACTCCGTAATCATATAAATTCAATCTAGACATCTAACCACACCATGGCGGGAAATCCCAACCAGTGAAAGACCCTAGTTCCCAAAATGACTCATAAAATCAGATGAAGGAAAAACTATGGTTGGTCTACCTGGAAAATGAGTTACAGTCGACGGGACAATCCAATACTTCCATGGCATCACCCCAAATGCGCAAAATCCCAACAGCTAAGCACGGATGCATAGTTCAACTCGATAGGGACAGCAAACGCGAGTTCACAAGGGTAAACAATAAAATAATAACCCCGTCCTATATATAGAATTCGGTGAAAAAATGTTGGCGGGAAAAACTTCATCGGCAAGCGGACTAACTAAGGATTGGGTGATTAGTTCATCAAGGAGCCGCAACGACGGGCGACGGACAGACTCTGGTCTCCATAATGTCGAGGAGGAAAAAACACTAAGTGCCACCGTAGTCATGCATCAGATAGCGGAGCCACTAACTAGTAAGGTATCGGCAAATGAACCAACTAAAACACCGGAGCGATAGTGTACTGCGCAGCCGTAACGGCGGGATCCATTCAGCCTCAAGGATCCATGGAAAAATAAAACGTCGTCGAAGATCAGAACAAAACATCGGCAAATGGAACAATTATACGTCGGATGGTTAGTCTGCTGAGGAGCCGCAACAGTGGATGGCATAAGGACTACGGCTTCTGATTAAAGTCATAAACTGTTCCAAGAGAAAAAAGCAACAATATCGCAAAGTCAAAAGTTAAACAATAAAACCACGGCATCGAAAAATATGAGAGCTAACTGTCGGAACATTCATTGTTTAGCTTCCGCAACGATGGCTGCGTAGAGAACTACATCCCCAATTCATTTTTCAAATGACTTTCGACAGTGGAAGAGGAAATTATCGACAAACCAAAACTTGAAGTTCAAGTCAATCAAAAGATAGTCATTCACTTCCGAAAGTGGTAGACAATTTATCTCAATTCAACCTCAAAAGATCCAAAATGTAGAAAAGGAACAACAAAGTTCAGCAATCCAAAACAAATCTAGGCATAAAATTTAAAAGGAGGGTCCAAAATTTTAAAAAAAAATGGGAAATAGTTGCAGCTACAACAATTGGCAACTACCTGGTGAACCCAGATCTCTAGACAATTTCTTCCTTAAGTAACAGACTGTTTGACAATAAAACCAACATGTTGAATTCTTCTAGATGTCTGGATTTCCCAAATGGAAAATGTATGTACTTGTAATCATTGATGATACTCCAATTTAGGAAAATGGAAACCAAGATTTCAAAGTCAAGATAACTCTCTTAAGGCCAGGAATATGAATTTTATTTGTTTACCTCTGTCTTCGGGTAGCTTCCAGCTTTGACACCACAGGATTGTAACATATGGTAAACAGAAATATTCATTTGTTCCTCATTCCCACGCCATTTTGCACTTTTTTTGCTTTTGGACTTTTTCCCTTTTTTGAGTCCTCCTGCATGCCTTTCTTTCTGAATTTTTATTCAGGCTCCTCTATCCATAGTGTCCTTTTGTGTGAGAGATGTATTTAATTTTCAGCTCACGGACGAAGAAGAACTTTGGCAATTTTGTACTCATATGATTTAGTACTTTGTTTTGATACATATTGCTTTCTCAGGAGATTCTTGACTCTAATTTTCCTTTTGGCTTTCAATTCTTGGCATGGGATCATTTATATATAATATATTGTTTACCTTGCTTCCTTTCCATGGGTCTTTTGCTATCACCCCCTAAGACATTTTTAAATGTGAGATGGATGGAGCCTCAAAATAGTATTCCAGACCTTTTGATCCTGAGTTATTTTACAAGGATTAAGTAGGACTTTCAATGTGTTCATAGCCATTTAGGAAAACTGTTAAACTAGAAGAAATTCTTTCAGATAACACAATAGTACACAGTCTTATAATCAAGGATTTTAGTTCATCCAGAATTTTGATACTCTCCATGCAACCAAAAGTTTGCCTCTTTTATTGAAATCAATCAAAATCTAAACAAAAAGAGACAAAAATAAAGTGAATCAAAATAAACAACCAAATCAATTTATTTATGTACAAGATAATTCAAGAAATAAAAATCAAATCTGAGAACTAAACCACTAACTGGTCAGTCCTCTTCCCACCCCTATAAATCTAACAACTTGTAAGTTAAGGGGCTAGGCTTGGCTACAAAATGAAAAAGACCTAACCATTATCTAATCCTACTGTACTTGAATCAAAAACTACATCTACTATTTTACAATCAATTTCATCAGCCCGTGAAAATCGAAGGAGATCGGGTTGGTTGTTTGATGTACTGCTAGCTTCTTCTTCTTGGTAGTCTCCCAGTTATAGCTCAATTAGATGATTTCCCAACACAAAATTCACTGGTTCATTTTTTTCTTCCAATTGAGTAACATTGTGCTTCATGTAGGGCTCTCTTAATATCTTTATCTGGTTTGGACTTCCCTTCTGACACAACCACAAATGTGACCAATCTGAAGCAAAATACCCATTTAGTCTTGCTGACCAGTCTCGATTCAAAATAAGTCCATAGCCATCAGGTATGTCGGCTACTACAATATCAATGTACTGACATATCTTTTCATTTGCAAATAAGTGAATCAAGAAATCCTCCATTTCCCCGACTACTTTCACATTGGTCCTGTCTAACTGAGTAACCTCCCAAGTAGTAGGTTTAGGTTGTCCATTAATCTTTTTGCAGATAGACAATGGCATCACATTGACTGATGACCCTGATTCTACTAAACAATTTTGCACATTATGGGTTAAAATATCAAGGGTCGAGAGGAAAGGTGGGGTTTTAAACCTGGTCTTACCTCCCACACTTGCTTCAACAATCTCTTCTACATGTTGGTTGTTAGTGGGAAGTTCCTCCTCTGTTATTTCAAGTGTTTTTAACAATTCGTACCCCATCTCAGGTGCTTTGATATTTTCCTTGATATTATCAGCTTTGTCTTCAATAGCTCTAACAGGCATGTTGACTTGTTTTGGATATTGACTGCTAATAGTAAGTTCAGGTATTTTATCATCTGTGTTGTTCTTTTGTAGTTTCTTCATCTTCTCTTGAAATTTCTTAATTTTGGTAAGTATTGAATTGTCTTTAATTAACAAACCTTGAATTTTTGTTGTTACATTTGTTTCTAATATTTCTTCCTGTTTCAGTGAATTTTTGTCTTCTGTATCAAAAAGTGAGACACGGTCCCATAAAACTAGAGCATTATCCTCTTGTTTTTCCATGGATTTATTTCCCTTTTCCTCCTCATCATCATCTTTGTTAGTTTAGAGTCCAATAGCTGATTCATTACTAATTTCATCGAATTGATCCATTGAGGGCAATTTTTTTCAGAATGGGGTTGTTGATGAAATGTGCAAAAGTTATCCATCCCTACCTCTGTTAAGTTCATTGATGCAGGATTATGTGGAGGAGGCTTAGATTGATTGTTGTCCCCTCTCCTTTTATAGTAAGGCTTATAAGATTTTTGAGCTTCTTTTTCCTTTTCCATATCTATTATTCTATTAGACAGTTTCTGCATCATTTTTAACATTCCTTTAAAGTCATGTGACTACTCCTCCTTAGGCTTAGACAGTAATAAGGATTTCTTACCAAAAGTGTTTTCTCCTGACTGCTCAGGATAATCTTCTATGCTCTCTCTTTCAGCTTCTACTCTCTCAGCTTCTTCATAAGTTTATGACAACGTAGGCTTGACTTGCATCTTGGAAAACATGGCCAAGTCAGGCCCCAAAGCTGAAGTATAGTATTCGATCAAAACCTTATCAGACGGTTTATCAGTTGTAGAAAAATTCTTAAGATAAGTAGCAAACCTTTGGGTGAAACTATGCACTTTTTCTTTTCTTTCTTTCTTCAAAGCGCATAACCCCTTCATTAACGTTGCATGAATTTTTTGGACTGCATACTTACTTCTAAATATTCTTTCAAACATATCCCAGTCTATGATTGAGTTTACAGGCAGAGAAAAATACCATGAGGCTGCTGCTCCTTTCAGGGTATGTGGAAACAATCTGCAAACTACATCTTCATGTGCTCTAACCCATAGTCCTTCTATAGCCAAGTAAAAGCTTTGCAAATGATCATCTACCAAAATCTTTTCAATTGAGTCAAACTTGGGCAGCATTTTCTCAAAAGCCTGAGGTAAGTCATGTAAAGGGGGTGCCAGGTTTAAAGGTGACCTAGCCCTCCAAGCATGTGGTGGATTCGGTGGGTTGGGTGGCTGATTTGCATTCACGTTTGCCATGAGTTTGGGTGGAGAATGAGGTGGTGAGTGAACAGGGGTATGAACAGGTGAACAGTAAGGTGTATCTGGGCCCACTTGATTCAAAGGCTGAACAACTTCCTGTAATGTTATTTCTACCAGTTCTTCAAAATCTCCAACCAACACTGCATCTTCCAATATAGGACGGTCTTTCTTCTTATATTCTCTTCTGGCCAAGATAGGAATAATTGGTAATCCTCCAATATTCTTCACATATGCCCTAGTATGTCTTCTCAGGTCATTGACTACTTCGTTATCGATAGAATAAAAATGCTCTTTACCCTTCTCTTCAGGAATTGGATTTGGAAACAAACTGCTTTCAGAACTATCACCTGTGGAATAATCTCGAGAAAATAAGTTTCCTCGGCCAACCATGCACTGGCTACCCTCCTTCTAGCGCCAAAAACTGTTGAGGCCTGGAAAATCACAAGTAACAACAGTTAGGGATTCTCCCTAAAAAACGTTCCCAACTAGCCCATTATTGTTTGGTATGGGGAATCCATCCGGTTTACGGTTCAGCTACTGTAGTTCAAGTAACAAAAGTAAAGGGTTTTACCGGTTACGGTCCAGTCCACCGTGTATGTTTTTAGTTTTTTGTATTTAAGTATGAGATGCAAGTGCCTATCTAAAAATCCAAATTGATAGAGAATACGAGGAGCAGTCACAATGTGATGCGCAGGTTCTTACCTCTCATCTTAACTCTCTCACATCTAAACCACACACAGAAAGAAAAAATTAAAACTATCTAACCTATCCCTAGGGAGCAAGATTATTATTCATCAATAAGTAATGTGTTTTGCGCATGCATTAAGAAAAATCACAGATAGTTGTTACTTATTTCAAAATACATGAACATTTATAGATATATGAACAACCAGATAGCTAATTGTTTATGAACAACATTCATTACTCATAGTGGAAATTTCATAGAATAAACTAGAGAGAATTCATATAAGAACATCGGTTCAAAGAGTTAGAATGATCTCACATTTAATGGACACAAAGCTGAAAATGAAATAGTTCACATTCAACACATCCATGGCACAGTATTTGAAAAGTTCCGCCAAGCTTTCTCCAACGGGAAACTTGTAATTCGTATTGCAAAAGGAAATAGTTCTTCTTACAACATGTTCTCACAAATCTCAATGGGAAAAAGTCCCTCTCTACAACTAACTCTCCTATACTTATACAAAAAGGAAAAACTTTTGGGTTGCCCCAAAGTGACTCTTGGGCTTCCCCAACATTTCCATTCCCCCAATTTGTCCATTAGTGAGTGCTCATACATTATATGATACATTACATTCAAAACAAAATTTAATAAATCATTCTCATGAAGAGGGCCCCTCTTGATCATTGATGAACTTTTTCCACGCTTGGGCCTTTGCTGCTATGCTTTCAAAATATGAAGGTTCAAGAAAACGGATGTTTATTTCATATTTTGCAGCCTAATTCTTAACCACCGCAATCCTTGTTGGACTCAAACGAAGCTGATCTTCAAGTAGATGAATGCTGATTGTTGAATGAGCTACTGCATTTTTTAGGATCTGCTCATCAACATCTTTGACCTGTTGTAGCTTTTGTTCATCCTCCTAGTACCTGCTCTGTAGTAGTTCTGTGAACATCTCATGCTCTGGTATTGCATCCAGTATTTGTCCTGCAGCAACTTGGCATATGTTGTAGGTGACCAGCACCCTTCTGCAGTATTCGGTACATGCTCCTATTGTTTTCTTCACAGTCTTCTTGAATTCCTCTGTAGTATTTATGTCAAATTCTAATAAATTGTGGTCCTGCTTCAAACTATGTCGATCCTTAGCTGGTAACTCTACAGGGGTTTCTTCATTCGATTCTAAGAAAACTATTCTTGCTGTGAAGACTTCCAAAATATCATGTGATCTATCTACAAAATATGAAGTAGTGTCCAGGATTTCTTCCAACCTGCTATCTACCTGTAAGATTTTACACCTATCTTCTTCAATAGACACCTGCAGTTTGTGGATTCTTCTTCGTTGGGCTAAGACATGCTCCTTTAGAGGCTAGATATTAGTTTGATGTTCACTTGCATCCTTCAGTGATGATGTTAATGAAGAAATATGTCCTTCAAAACTTGCTTCCTACACTTGGTATTGTTTTTCCCTTTCTTCTATGGCGGCCTTGTGTGCCTCCAACTCAACAACTTTTCTCTGCAGCTGGTCCTTTTCTGCACTCGCAGTTTCATATGATACTTTGAGGTCATTGTTCTCTGTCTTCAACCCTTGAACCTCTAGCTGTAACTTCTGTAGTTCCGCTAGACTATTATGAGCATCCCTTTCATTTTTCTCTACTGAGACTTCCAAGGCCATCTTGCTATCCTACATATTTTGGAATTCTATCTTCGTAGCCCTTACTTCATTATGCATATCTTCAAATTTTCTCTTTAACTTGTTACCTTCATCCCTCTCCTTTTTTAGAGTGTCCTTTAATTACACTGCATTTTTCCTTGATTGCTCAAGGTCTGTCATAAGTTTATCCACATTGTCTTCAGTGGCCTGGATTAATGCCACCCTAGCTCTGGCCGTCAGTCATGGATCTACATCTGTCCCATGCACCAAAGTTTTAACAGTAATCATCATACCTGATTGTCCTCCTGTTTCGAATTTTTTCTCATTTCTCTTGACAATCCTCTTCTTCTCTTTGTCATAGAAGATGGTGCTGAAATCAGGGACCTCTTCTCCTTCCTTTTGCATAAAAGGTATTATATTCAATCCAGAAAAAACAACCTATTCTTGGGTCCTACCAGAAGTTGTAGCAGACTTCTGAGGGTCAGGATTATCCTGATGATCTTGATCTGTGTGATCATATGCCCCTTGTGCATCTGTCTGCTCAGCAGTTTGCTGGTCTTTCTTAGCTCCTGCTAATATTAGACCTTCACTCTCTTATTGTTTTTACTTCATCTCTTCATCTTCCTTCCTCTTTCTTTCTTCTTCTTCCATCTTTTTCTTTTCTTCTTCTTCCTTCTCTACTGCTTCTTCTGCAGCTTTCTTTCTTTCTTCTTCTTCATTCTTAAGCCAACTTTCTACCTCCTGTGCTAGTCTCCTAGCATCCTCTTCTCTCTTTTTGGCTTCTTCTTCTTCAGCTTTCTTCTGTGTGGTTTTTCCCTTACCGCCCACACTGGTGATCTTCTGTTTAAATCTTCTCTTCAATTCAGTCATGTTCCTTGCATTCCTGTAGACTTATTCATCCTTGTCCTAGAAATTTGTATATTCAAAATGAGCATTTGCTTCTTTGCAATGCTCTGCAACCTTCTTTTGGGAGTCATTCCTGTGGAAGCTCATCTCCCTAAAATGAAACTGCTCCAATTCCTATACAAATTCAGCAGCTCATTTAATAATTGTGAACTTATAATTCCCTATCAAAAATGGGATAGCAGGGTAGACTGCCTTCTTATGTTCAAACAAAAAGCTTCTAACACCATCAAGATACACCTGCCTAACTGGTTCTTTGTGCACCACATAATTAGTGGCATACTGGGGTAGTATAGAAGGTGCCCTAGAGCAACCATACATTCTAATGTACATCCCCTCTTCATTCAAATAATAACTCCCATGTTCCTCAATGACTTTGAATGCCTCCTCAGACATACAGTTGCATTCTGTCAGGAATATTAAACTGTACAAAGGCATAATAAAATGTTCACATATCTCTTTATAGTGGCTATAATATTTGTGTGCCCAAAATAGATTGTATGCAGTGTACACAGGGGTTCTGTCCCTGTCCCAATTGCACCTTAACGCTGGAAATGGCTGGGTACATAATATACAGTCCACTAAGATGGAGCTCATATAGAACTCAGACTTATTTTGGGACACCCCTCCCAAAGCTGAAGATATGCAAGCTGAGAGACTGTTGGACACAATGTTTGCCCAGTTGAATATAGTCCCCTGGGTGGCCACATAGAAAATAATGGGAATCCATCCCAACTTGAAACTTTTACCATGAGCTCTCCCAAACACTCTGTTCAGCATCAGTGGTATAAACCTGTAAGGAGTCTGGAGAGTGGTTGTATCATACTCTCCTGATGGCCTGGTTTGAAATTTCTTCCCAAGTATCATCATCCTCTTCACTGTTTCAACCAGGTCCAAATTTATCTCCTTTAGCCAATTTTCAGTCAAGTATATTTGAGCAAGAGGTAGATGATATGCCAATGAGACATAACTAGGATTGTATGCAGCATAGCCCTATTTGGTAGTATTTTCTAAGATCATGGTGGTCACATCGGCCTTAGGAAAAATCCAACTAATCACCTGTGAGCATGGGAACAGTTCATGCCTTGTGGCTACCTTCATAAGAGCTGAATTCTCGATGTTGGAATATATGTTCAACTCTTTGAATCCAGCATTAGGCACATCCTGATTCGAAATCATTCAATATATTTCACCCCATTTGTATTCTGTCTCTACCCCGGTGGTAGCTCTAGTGTCTTCATAGATATATTTCACCTTAGTAATGACTTCCACATCTGGTTCTCCCTCAGCAACAAGAGCCTTCTTCTTTTGTCTTTTAGACATCTCTCCTTTGAAGAAGTAGTCCTGTCATAGACCAAATATAATCTTAGGCCATTGTAGCTTTCAATCAGTATTCTAAGAACGAAGAAAAACTCTATAAAAACATTTGCCTCTTCCCTATGTATTTTCAACAAATAAACTATCATAAAATTAATGCATAATAGAAAATAACCAGCGAGAAAAACTTCTGCAAACTAGGTCTGAAAAATTCTAAGTCTAACTGCAGCTAAAACATGACCCAGCTAGCACATACATCATTTAAACCAAAATGTATCTTAACTCTCCGCCAAAATGAAAAAACCCTATCAGTGAGGCTCATCTTCGAAAATGAGGCCCTACGCGAAAATCCCAGTCTAAACGAGAATCAAAACCTTCAGCGTCCCAGAAAAATAGGGTAAATGCCCATGATGGAAAAGAACTGAAAATTCCCTCCCCAGATGGCCATAAGAAACCCCACAAAAAACTGTGCAGACAGCGTAACACCTGTCTGCACCAACCTCCTAAACCTTTGGAACAGGATTGAGTTTTCATAATGGCTTGAAAACAGGATCAAGAAAACAAAAACCACCCACCGTAAATGCTATGAAACTGACCAATACTTCACATCGTAATCATATAAATTCAATCTCGACATCTAACCACACCACGGAGGGAAAACCCAACCAGTGAAAGAACCTAGTTCCCAAAATGACTCATAAAATCAGAGGAAGGAAAAACTATGGTTGGCCTACTTAGAAAACGAGTTACAGTCGACAGGACGGTCGAATACTTCCATGGAAGCACCCCAAAGTCGTGAAATCTTGACAGCTAAGCACGGATGCATAGTTCAACTCGACAGGGACAGCAAACATGAGTTCACAAGAGTAAACAATAAAATAATAACCCCGTCCTATAGATAGACTTCGGTGAAAATGTCGACGGGAAAAACTTCATCGGCAAGCGGACTAACTAAGGATCGGGCGATTAGTTTGTCAAGGAGCCGCAACAGGGGGCGACGGACAGACTCTGGTCTCCACAATGTCAGCAAGGAAAAAACACTAAGTGCCACCGTAGTCACGCATCAGATAGCAGAGCCACTAACTAATAAGGTATTGGCAGATGAACCAACTAAAATGTCGGAGCGATAGTGTATTGCACAGCCACAACGGTGGGAGCCATACAGCCTAAGGGCTCCACGGCAAAATAAAACGTCGATGAAGATTGGAACAAAACATCGGCAAATGGAACAATTATACATCGGATGGTTAGTCTACTGAGGAGCTGCAACGGCAGACAACATAAGGACTATGGCTTCTGATTAAAGTCATAAACTGTTTCGAGAGAGAAAAGAAAAAATATCGCAAAGTCAAAAGTTAAACAATAAAACCACGTCATCAGAAAATATAAGAGCTAACCGTTGGAACATTCATCATTTAGCTTCCGCAACAGCGGCTGCGTAGAGAACTACGACCCCGTTTCATTGTTCAAATGACTTCCGACAGTGGAAGAGGAAATTATCGACAAACCAAAACTTCAAGTTCAAGTCAATCAAAAGATAGTCATTCACTTCCAAAAGTGGTAAACAATTTATCTCAATTCAACCTCATAAGATCCAAAATGTAGCAAAGGAACAACAAAGTTCAGCAATCGAAAACAAATCCAGGCAAGATAAAATTTAAAAGGAGGGTCCAAAATTTTTTTAAAAATTGGGAAATAGTTGCAGCTGCAACAGAACCTCATATTTTAGATGTAAATCCAGTCAAGTTTTCACAAGTATATCCTTAAGGTACCTAGGGTGACAAACTAGGATTCATACCTTCCATATTCAAGGATTCCCTCCCTTGGTCAGAGGACTAGGTTATTGACCTAAAGTGGCATAGAGATGGTGCTATCTACCCAACCCTCCTTGGAATTTGTATTTGGAATATAGCCCATGTTTATTTTACTTGAAGTTATAATTGGCATGAAGAATCAAATAAATACCTAATCTAACCAGGTACAACCTCGGGGGAAACAAGGGGGAGCAAGGGGGTTTTATATGTGTATGATCAAAATTGGATTAAGTTTAATGTATTTGTGGCAAATGTTTCAAAAAAAAGTTGAGTTATTATCTCTTAATTTGATTATAGTATTGACGATCTCAAAGAGTATGCAAAGGATTTGAGTCATGGTGGATTCTCTTTTAGTTATAGAGTGGATATATGGTGTGAGATACGTTGAAAATATTTGGTTAAAGACTATCTTTGATGATATTGTGAACATTTAAAACTTCATTACTATCATTTCCTTCATGCATGTCTACAAGGAGATAAATGGGATTGCATATGGTCTTTTAAAGAAGGTCTCACGTTGGCACTTGGTAGTTGTCACACATGAGAAAACCAAAATGGAACTTTGGCCGAGCACGATCGTGATCCTTTTATATAGAACTTTGGACAAGGATAGGATTATTTGTTTTTTTTTATCAAGGATTTATGGGATTCGAGCTGGAAGTATATTTTTGTGGCATTACTATTGGTTGGTATTTTGACTCTCCATTGGAAGGGAGGGATATATTCCATGACAATTTATTTAGATTTCTACTTTTCTGTTGAATGGAACTTTGGATGGAATTTTAGAAGTTCTATGTATTACATGTATATGTAGATGATGGTAATATGTATGTAACTTTAATGGTGCCTTACAGGCTTGAGGGTGTCTGTTTGGATCAATATAGGTTTTTTGCTTCTTTTGTAATAAATGGTCCTTAGCCTGCTTAACTAAAATTCATTGATAGATCTAATATGTTATGACCCTCCTTAGGGGTGTAATGGGGAACCCATAGGGCCCAATAGAGTAGTATTGGAGTCCATTCAATATAACATGGACTAGGTCTAGTATATTGTTATTATTAATAAGGCACACTTGTTAGTAAATAAATGGAATGGAGCCTCATTAAATATGGTCCACTGGGTGACTAGGAGGTTATAAGGTTAGTATTGTATGGTGATTCTACAAATAAGGATGGATTATTTTTTATGAGGGACAGAGAATATTATTTTATGTTGATATTAACTCATTAGGATGTAACCCCCTTGAAGAGGCAGGTGAATAGGGTTGGTTCATCCCACCAAAAGAATCATTGGCATACTAATAAATTGAATCTTATTGAATATACCTTATGTGGTTTCTTATTGTTTGTATATATTTTATATGATCTATTTTCATATTGGGTTTATAACAATTAGATTCATAGACACTTTCCTTGGCCACAACATTGGAATAAAGTTTTTCTCTTTTTTGCAATTTTTTTAAGAGAGAAAAAGAGGGTCATGACACTCAAATACATTTATGAGTCTTTTCATGAAAAATATCCAAAATATAATTGCATATATGAATCTATCTTGCAAAAATAGGAAATTTTTAAAAAAATGCTCAAATTAAAGTTTAAGAGGGATATATTTTACAGTTTGAAATATGCACAATTTTCAGGGTTTCAAGAGATGACCATGGACCTTGTAGAAGTCATGTATCTTGACAGATTGGTAAAACTGTAGCAAGACCAATACCATTGAAAATTTATTTTTATGGATTTCATATGACATATTATATACACTAGTTCCAACTACTCTTTCCTATGTTATAGCCCCGACAATAATTTCACCCTCCATTGAAGGATGGAAAAGTGGGGACCGATACAATGGTAGAAGTGGGGGGGTGAAGTGGTTCATGCATGGGAACAAATTAGGAAGAAAAACATGGATAGTTCACTTAACAAAAATTCTTCTCAATTAAAATATTTTATGGCTCGGGTGGAGGAGATGTCTTTGACAAGTACCATAGATTCTCCTTTTATCGGGACAATCTATACACGACAGAGATGCATGGTACAATTTATAATATGATTGTGAGGATTGGCATATGGATAGTTGTATTTTTTGGGATGAAAAATATTTACATATTATTTTAGAGGAATCTTCTCCTTCATGTGAAGAACAACAACAACAACAAAAGATGTCAATTAATTCTCGGGTTTCTTCTTCTACAGTAGTGGAGTTTCTCCTTAATCCATCTTTCTACCTATATCTAGAGGGTCTCGTTTCTTATGCTTACAGTTATTTGGATGAATGTAATCATCATGGGAATGTGTCGCAAAACACTCAAAGGTTCATGGAGCATCACGAGGTTGTCAGTTGGAGCACATGGACATGGGATCTAAGCTCGCAATGGAGTTCATTGGACTACCTTAGCATCGTGGCTCACACTTATATAGGAGAACCAAGATCCTCGACATACTTTATGATGTAGGTCCACATTTGACCATGGGACCTAGGATTATGTTGGTGCCACATCACATCAATCACTGAGGATAATGCTTTCCTAACGGGGTGGAGTATTATGACCCTCCCTACGGGTGTAATGGGGGTCTCATAGGTGATTCAGATTTATGTGAGAATGAAATGAAAGGGTATCTATAGAACCACATACATAGATATAATGCAGGAAACACAGTGATACAGTAAAATAAAATTATATTAATTGAATGGAATAGAATAGATTGTAAAACAAAAATAGTTATAATGGTGGTATCTTTATCTCTGAAAAGATATGTGGTAGCTACGCTCATTCGTCACAAGATGATTACAATAGGAGGCCAAAGAGCCATTTCATCATAAGTATGATGGAAAAAAAACCCTAAACACCAAGAACCTAACCCTAGGAGATGAACTGTAAAAAAGGTTTGCAGGCCCTAAGGTGGTTAGTTGAGGTTTCAACTTCTTGGGGTCATAACTTTTGCATACGATCTCCATTTAGGGTGCTCGGTAGCCCATTGGAAAGGTATATCCCATAAGCATTAGAGGAAATTTCAATTTAAAATGGGCCTTCCAAAAATAATTCAATTTCCATGTCATCATTATTATCCAATCAGAATGCTTTAAAATTAAAAAAGATAGCACCTCTTAAACAATTTTTTAATATAAATTTGGGGATAGGTATCATAAAAAAACTACTTTTTTTGTTCGTTTTTTCGACATATCTCTCTGTGTTTTTAATCAAATTTTGATCAGGAGAGCTCGTTGGATGCGGAATTCAATTCCGCATCCAACGAGTACCCACTCAGCATACTTTTGATGGGACTCGCTACCCCAAAAACAATAAATATCTGAAAAAATGTGATGATGACATCATCACATCACGTTTTTTCAGGTATTTCTTGTTTTTGGGGTAAGAGGGTCTCGTCAAAAGTATGCCAACTGGGCTCTCGTGATCAAAATTGGAGTAAAGAAACAGGGAGATATGTCTAANCCTCCAAAATTAATAAATATTATTTTATTATTTTAACTATTATTTTATTAATTTTCCTTAGGAGGCCCATTTTGAGTTGAAATTTCCTCTAATGTACACATTTTTCCCATACATACTACCTTCAAATACATATATATTATGAAGTGGCCAAAAAATGTTGTTTAGGGACTTAAAATAGCCCCAAAAGTTTTGGACACAAAAATCCTTAAAAACTGTCGAATTGGAAAAACCATTTTGAGTCAGTGTAATAGGTGGCCTATTGATATCCATCAAGACAAGTCCTCTAACTCAAAAACCCATAAAAAAATGACAAACAAGAAAGAAAAAAATTTTGCCAATGGAGTGGTTGGGTGGACACCAATAGCCATCTGGATCAATCCTCCCCCCTTAAGAAGCAATGGTCTCCACCGATAGCCTTTGCATTCTTCTTATTTATCCTAAGTACAGGGACCCTATACAGAGGTTGTGGAGGTATTTATAATCTAATTTTCACCTTCAGAGACATTTTTGAAGAGGGAAAATTTCCCAATGTAGGATATTATTTTCCTGCATTACATGGTTGAGATCAAAGAGACTATGGTAGGTGCAACTGTCTCTCATATCCCATAGAATTGTCCTCCCAAAGTGATAATGACACTACGAGGGCGTGACTCATATACAACATGAAGCTTACACATATATTGCTTTCCTAAAAGAACATCATAGACTTCAAGTGGGGACACACCAGAAAATCCCTCGTCTTTGAAAGGCTTGATGCAATACAGTAGATGGTATTGATGACTGGCATGGATACTGTTAACACTGGAAAATTACCAAAGGTTGTAAAGGCTATTCCCAGGTAATAGAAAAAACCACTTTTAAAGAGAAAACTAGCTTTTTTCTCTTCCGAGAGGGATCTCTCACAAAATATTAACAGGGCCAGATATGTATAAGCATAATTGTTTGTAATTGATAAGATTGGTTGAAACATAACACATGACCATTGGGCTATGGAGTTAAGACATGAATATAGATAAATAGAACTTATGCATGGAAGTTTTAACAGAGGCAAGGTAGCTACTTAGTCACAGTCAAAATTTGATTTTCTGGTGGAAAAGGAAGAACATGAATAGACCATTAACACAGAGCATTATAAAAATGAATTATGTATCAACTTTAGAATAATGATTTGGTGAATATCTGAAAAGAACAGCTAGAGCATAGTAAATATGAATTCTAAATTGTTATACACTCATTTCAAACATGAAGGAATACATAAAGGAAAGATAAACTGGAAAAACATTCACATGAGAAGAGAGAGTACAAACTGTAACTTGAAATAACACAGGAATATCTAGCAAACGCCAACTTTCAGCTCTGTAATTTTATTAAAAAGTACTTGAATACATAGATCTTCAAAATCTCACAAGTTCCAACCCTTGCTTAATCAAAAGTATGAATAATTATGCATTGCTCCTTGAGCTGAATAATAAACCTAACTGTCTAATGATTAAAATCGTTTATTACATGTGTGAAAGTGCTTGTCTATTACAAAGAAAATCTGAGATAACAAACTTCTTAACTAAATGAAATTAAAATAACATTTTATCCTAAAATTTATTCTTTGTTGAAATTCCTTTGTGATGTCTTGCTTGATATCTTCATGGTTGTAATTTATATTTATTTGATCCAAATTGTTGAACTGTTCTCCACTGTTCTGGATTAGGAAAATCCACAACAACCATTTCATGTGCCATAACTCTGAGCTCTGTGCTTTCTGCATATGAAATATTAGGCACCTTGGCACACGTGACTCTAAAATAAAACAATAACTCGAATTCTTCTGCCAGTTTATCAAACATGACTCTTCCAAATAGAGCCTACTGCATATCTTGAAACTTACTGTGGTCTTACCTGCAATTTACCAACTTCTCCAGATATTCCTCCTGAGACAATAGTGGCCCCATTTCCTCCCAGAAGAAAGGGATTCCCATGTTTACCAATGGAGTGAATAAGTTAGTCACTTCTTTGACTCTGTAACTTATAATGTCAACTTTGGCCTGTACAGTATACAACATCCTATATTTTCCAATCACTTTTCTAGACCATGATGCAATGACAACTTTGTCTTGGATACCAAACCTTCTGACCTCGTCTTCTAACAAGGCACTCAAAAAGTTGATAGTATTCAGAGCCACTTCCATTAGCTTCTTATTTAATCCCTGCTTTACTATTAAAATATTTTTTCTAGCTGCTTTCATATCACTCTCCTGGTCTGCAATAAAATCCAAATATGGTCTAAACCTATTAGCTTCTTTAATAATTTCATCCCAAATCATATGTTTGGCTCCTTGCAAGGCCATTTGACCAACCACCTACTTTGTTAGCTTAGTATTCTGATTTATTAACTCTTGACATCTCTCCTCCAGTTTCTTCTTTTCTTCTTATTTTTTAATAGATATGTCTTCTAGATTTTGGTTCTATTGTCTTAACCTTGTGAGCTCTACCTCTCTCAGCTTTACCTGGGACATTGCTTCAAAAAGAGAGGTTGTATCTACTTCTACAGAGGGAACAGTAGATTGACTTTTAACTCTTTCATATTTTTCCTGTAATTCTCTTTCTTTTGCTGCTAGCTTAGCTTTTAGGTCCTTCTCACTTTCTACCATAAGCTTAGCATCTTTGTCCCACTTCTTTTCTTTTTCTTCAAGATTTAACAGATTGGATTTACAATTAATCAATTCAATGTTCAATGCTTATTTCTCCTTCTCAAACTCTGTCAATTCAGAAGTTTGAATAAACTGAGTGGAAGGTATTTTCAATTTCTTTTTCAGCACTTGAACCTCTTTCTCTTTTTCATCAAATAGCTTTTGAGTGACTGCTCCTTTGTCTGATTTCCCATCAACCTTTAACAAATCATCCTGAAACTTTTTAATCTTGATCCGAAGGGCCTTGTTTTCAACCTTTTCTTTCCTTAGCAGGTCTTGGGCTTTCTTTTTATTTGTCTCAATTTTAGATACCTACAATGTAGATTTGAGCAATCTTGTATATAAAATATCACTTGTTTATCTATGAAAATATTTTATATCTATGGTAGGGATCTTTTCTAAAATCACATTCACCTCTGATACCGTATTGCCAACAGTCATGGCCAAACTTAGGGTATCTTTGGCATGGTCCCTTACATTATTCAATGTTACATCTGGTTTGGGAAACTATCTTACCTCCTCATATAATTTCACTGTCTCATCAAAAGTTTTATCAACCTTCTCCCTGTAGGTGTTCAACCATTCCTCCTTTTACGAATACTTATTTGGATTTAATCCATCAAACACATATTCTTGAAGTTCCAGGCCAATTACTTTGGGTTGTTCTTGTTTCTTTTTACTTTTCATACTACTTTTCTTCACCTGCACCATTTTTCCCTCTTGATCAATTTTATGCTTCTTTGGTTTACTAGCAGTGTCTACTTCTTCAGTATCCATGAAATCTGAATGCTCTCTCTTCTTTGAAGTTCCTGAAAAACTCATTAAGGATGAGATATTACTAGCAACTACAACTATATTAGAAAGATCCATTGGAGGAGAATTATTTCCAGGTAAGGAAGAAACAAACTCTTGTTCCATGCTGACATTATCTGGAGCTTTGTCAATATAATCTTCCCAATTAGATGCATCCCTGAGTCCATCCACTTCAGTGTGTTCAAAAGGCTTATTGTTATTTGCCTATCTTCTTTTGGAAATTACATGGTGTGGATCATAGTTGATTGCAGTTCCCAAAGAAAACCCCATGCTCTTGAGCAGATTATCAATTATGGGTAAAGAAACTCTACTTTTAACAACATATGGCCCTTCCTCCCAGGGAAATCTCATATCCAAACTCTTCCTAAAGTTTGAGATGTGTTCTTATTCCACTGTAAGATTTTGTCTAAGAAATTCTAAAGAGGAGATCCTGGTTGTCAGAAAGGCTGGAAAAATATAAGGTTGATGCACAAATCCATACAATCTTATAATGGTTTCAAATTCTAAAAGGAACCATTCCCCTATCATTTTCCTAGGGGAAAGCTGCAATATTTCCTTCATCTCTGGTAATACTCTGGGCAATCTTTCCTGAAAGAAAACACTGTATATTTCTGCCATCAAACTATTCATAAACTTGAAATAATTCTCGGTCATTTCATCAGTAAGTACCAATTTAGGAAACTATAGGCTATCTTCATTGTGTGACAAGAACATCTTCAACAAAAAGCATTGGAAACTGAAAACTCTAGTGTCGTGGAAGTTGACTAACTGAGAACGAATGTTCTTAGCGAGGAACTCATCAAATTTAAGGAAACAAGACTGAAAGGAATAACCTGGAAGTTCAGACTCAATTGGGCAAGTAGTTAGGATAAACAACAGACTCAATAGTGACTCTATAACATAGCCTTGTCATCTCTAACCCCAAACTTTCTACCACTCCTTTAGGCATTAAATTATGTTAAGCACCTGAATCTAACATAGCATTATGCAACACCATGTCATGTACATTTAATCTCATCTAAAAATGTGGTACTTCATTATCCACGTCATCAATCTTAGACCCCAAAACAATGGTAGGATTGCCATCTCTCACTTCCAAAATATCTGGATGAGCCTCTCCCTGATTTCTAACCATTTTTGTTATTGTGTCCCTATATTCTTGAATTCTGAGTAGTTCATTAAAAGGAATTGAAATATTCAATTTTGCAAGTTCACTTTGCATATTAAAAATGGAAGAAATTTTATCTACCTCCATGGCTGTTGTTTGTTTTAATTCTTTTATTTTTTCAGTTCTATTTTCAACCTCTTTATGTACAACAAGTTCCTTTTGTTTTTCATTTCTTTTTTCTGTATCTATATAACTACTGGAAGGTTTATTTGGATTTAACCTTCCTTTATTCACAATAACATATCTCCTTCTCAGTTTCATCTTTTTTACATCGTCTAAAGCATGCATATACCCCTTTTGATATTGTTCCAACTCCTCCTCAAAATATCTATTATCATCCTCGTGTGCAAACATATTGTGTTCCTCCTTAGTCAGATATATTTTAGAATCTAAATCACCAAAATGATGAATGTGATCTTCAATAGACTTTGCACCATCCTCATCAGCAACATAATTTTCAGGGAAAGGTGGTCTTATTTGTTGATCTTCTTGGTTTCTTGGATTCCTCATATCTCTTTGTATATTATGTGGAATTTGAGGAGGAATAGGACTTCTAAATTTAGGGTTTCTGATATGGGGTTCATTCTGTTCTCGATTCACTGGCCTATTATCCATAGTCAGCCTATCCATCAACTTTTCCATTGTTTTCAGCATCATTTCAAATTTTACATCATTATATGAATAAGAAGAAGAAGAGATGGAGGGCATAGTTTCTTCTCTACCTTTCCTCCTATCAACATCTACTCTTTTTTTTATCTTTCCACATGCCATCGTATTGGCTTGTACTTCCAAGGCATCTGTAAACATAACAGGAAGATTAGCTGATTTTCTTTCCCTCAACAACAATGCAAAGTCATTATCAAATGCTTTTTCATAATGAAGTTTAGTAGCACCAGGTGAAGGCTTAATATCAGCAGGTATTGAATTATAGACCCTCATGAATATACTGGAAAACTCATGGACTGGCTCAAAACCCCCCTTTTTAATGTTATTGTACTAAGACAGGACTTGTAATGGACTTTGTTTATCATCCCATCTCTCCAAGAAGGCAGTTTGAAAGGCATCAATGTTTTGAATAGACCCGACAGGTAAATCTTTATACCACTTCTTGGCTTCCCCAAACAAGCTCTTAGCAAACAACCTCATCTTGACATCCTAATAATCAACTTCTTCCAAATCTATAGCGTCATCAAATTTCCAACATGATATTTAGCAGATACATTTCCTTCTCCATCATACAATGAAATCCTCTGGGCATAATTTAAGGGAAGGTCATGTAACACCGCAAGCAATGCCAATGGAGCAAACCTAGCTACAACCATTGGTCTAGGTGGATTTGGAGCAAGTGGTAAAGGTTGAACAAATGGAGGATTCTAAATATTTTGCGGAATGTGAGGCTGAAAGTTTTGGACAATAGGAATAGTCTTTTATGTTTTTACTGGAGTTTGAAGGTTCTGCCACAAAGAATCAAGAAGATATGATTCTAACCTACTTGGGTTAATTTCAACTTTCTTTAGGTCAGATTCAGATTTTGATTTTAAGAGTAATCTTTCAACACTAGTTTCCCACTTAGATTCTTGTATACTGTGAAAATCTTGACAAGACGATGCACCAAACTGAGAACTATTTATTTTTTCTTTATTTTTATTTCTAAGCAGTCTTTCTGGATCTTCCACACTTTGCAAAGTTTCAGTATTAGGATTACCTCTCGTATTTTCTCTCCTGAAATCTAGGATGTCCTTTTGTAACTATTTAAAATGAATGTGAAGTCTCCAAGGAAATGTACAACCTTCTTTTGAATGTGGAAACTTCTTCTTTCCCACATAAATTTCATTCTTCAAACTTTGCAATCCTTGTCATTCTTCTCAGTGCTGATATGCACTTTCATTCCCCGACAACGGCGCCAATTTTCTAACACTAGAAAATTACCAAAGGATGTAAAGGCTATTCCCAGGTAACAACAAAAACCACTTTTAAAGAGAAAACTGGATTTTTTTTCTTCCAAGAGGGATCTCTCACAAAATATTAACAGGGCTAGATATGTATAAGAAGAATTGTTTATAATTGATAAGATTGGTTGAAACAGAACACATGACTATTGGATTATGGAGTCAAGACATGAATATAGATAAACAAAACTTATGCATGGAAGTTTTAATAGAGGCAAGGTAGCTACTCAATCATAGTCAAAATTTGATTGTCTGGTGGAAGAGGAAGAACATGAACAAACCATTAACACAAAGCATTATAAAAATGAATTGTGTATCAACTTTAGAAGAATGATTTGGTGAATATCTGAAAATAACAGCTAGAGCATAGTAAATATGAATTCTAAACTATTATACACTCATTTTAGACATGAAGGAATACATAATGGAAAGATAAACTGGAAAAACATTCACATGAGAAGAGAAAGTACAGACTTTAACATGAAATAACACAGGAATCTCTACCAAATGCCAACATTCGGCTCTGTAATTTTATTAAAAAGTACTTGAATACACAGGTCTTCAAAATATCACGGGTTCCAACCCTTGCTTAATCAAAAGTATGAATACTTATACATTGCTCCTTGAGATGAACAATAAACCTAACTATCTAACAGTTAAGACCATTTATTACATGTGGTAAAGTGCTTGTCTATTACAAAGCAACTCTGAGATAACAAACTTCTTAACTAAATGAAATTAAAATAACATTTTATCCTAAAATTTATTCTTCGCTGAAATTCCTTTGTGTTGTCTTCCTTGATATCTTCATGGTTGTAATTTAGATTTATTTGATCCAAATTGTTGAACTGTTCTCCACTATTCCGGCTTAGAAAAATCTGCAACAACCATTTCATGTTCCAGAACTCTAAGCTCCATGCTTTCTGCATATGAAAGATTAGCCACCTTGGCACATGTGACTCTAAAATCAAACAATAACTCAAATTCTTCTACCGGTTTATCAAAAACGACTCTTTTAGACAAAGCCTGTTGCATATCTTGAAGCTTACCATGGTCTGACCTGCAATTTAACAACTTCTCTAGATATTCCTCCTGAGACAATAGTGGTCCCATTTCCTCCTAGAAGAAAGGGATTCCCTTGTTTACCAATGGAGTGAATAAGTTAGTCACTTCTTCGACTCTGTGACTTATAATGTCAACTTTTTCCTGTACAGTATCCATCATCCTATATTTTCCAATCACTTTTCTAGCCCAGGATGCAATGACAACTTTGTCTTGGATACCAAACCTTATGACCTGATCTTCAGACAAGGCATTCAAAAAGTTGATAGCATTCAGAGCCACTTCCATTGGATTCTTATTTAATCCCTGCTTTACTATCAAAATATTTTGTCTAGCTGCTTTTAGAGCACTCTCCTGATTTGCAATAAAATCCAAATACGGTCTAAACTTATTAGCTTATTTAATAATTTCATCCCAAATCATATGTTCGGCTCCTTGCAAGGCCATTTGACTAACCACCTACTTTGTTAGCTTAGTATTCTGATTTATTAACTCTTGACATCTCTCCTCCAGTTTATTCTTTTCTTCTTCTTTTTTCATAGATATATCTTCTAGATTTGGTTCTATTGTTTTAACCCTATGTGCTTTACCTCTCTCAGCTTTACCTAGGACATTGCTTCAGAAAGAGAGTTTGTATCTACTTCTACAGAGGGAGCAGTAGATTGAGTTTTAACTCTTTCATATTTTTCCTGTAATTCTCTTTCTTTTGCTGCTAGCTTAGCTTTTAGGTCCTTCTCACTTTCTACCAGAATCTTAGCATCTTTGTCCCACTTCTTTTCTTTTTCTTCAAGCTTTAGCAGCTTGGCTTTACAATTAGTCAATTCAATGCTCAATGCTTCTTTCTCCTTCTCAAACTCTGTCAATTCAGAAGTTTGAATAAGCTGAGTGGAAGGGATTTTCAGTTTCTTTTTCAGCACTTGAACCTCTTTCTCTTTTTCATCAAATAGCTTTTGAGTGACTGCTCCTTTGTCTAATTTCCCATCAACCTTCAACAAATCATCCTGCAACTTTTTAATATTGATCTGAAGGGACTTGTTTTCAACCTTTTCTTTCCTCAGGAGGTCCTGGGATTTCTTTTTATTTGTCTACATTTTAGATACCTGCAATGTAGATTTGAGCAATCTTGTATATAAAATATCACTTGTTTCTCTATGAAAATGTATTATATCTGTGGTAGGAATCTTTTCTAAATTCACATTCACCTCTGATACCTTATTTCCAACAGCCATGGCCAAACTCAGGGTATCTTTGGCATGGTCCCTTACAATTTTCAATGTTACATCTGGTTTGGGAAACTTTCTTACCTCCTCATATAATTTCACTGTCTCATCAAAAAATTTATCATCCTTCTCCCTGTAGGTGTTGAACCATTCCTCCTTTTATGAATACTTATTTGGAGTTAATCCATCAAACACATATTCTTGAAGTTCCAGACCAGTTACTTTGGGTTGTTCTTGTTTCTTTTTTACTTTTCATACTACTTTTCTTCACCTACACCATTTTTCCCTCTTGTTCAGTTTTATGCTTCTTTGGTGTACTAGCAGTGTCTACTTCTTCAGTATCCATGAAATATGAAATATTTCTCTTCTTTGAAGTTCCTGAAAAACTCATTAAGGATGAGATATTACCAACAACTACAACTATCATTAGAAAGATCCATTGGAGGAGAATTATTTCCAGGTAAGGAAGATACAGAGTCATGTTCCATGCTGACATTATCTGGAGATTTGTCGGGATAATCTTCCCAATTAGTTACCTCCCTAAATCCAGCCACTTTAGTGTGTTCAAAAGGCTTATTGTCATTTTCCTGTCTTCTTTTGGAAATTACCTGGTGTGGATCATAGTTGATTGCAGTTCCAAAATAAACCCCCATGCTCTTGAGTAGATTATCAATTATGGGTAAAGCAGCTCTAATTTTAACAACGTATGGCCCTTCCTCCTAGGGAAATTTCATATCCAAAATATTCTTGAAGTTTAAGATGTGTTCCTCTTCCACTGTAATCTTTTGTCTATGAAATTCCAAACAGAAGATCCTGGTTGTCAGAAAGGCTGGAAGAATATAAGGTTGATGCACAAATCCATATAATCTTATGATGGTTTCAAATTATGGAAGGAACTAGTCCCCTATCATTTTACTAGGGGAAAGATGAAATATTTCCTTCATCTCTAGTAATACTCTGGGCAATATTTCCTGAAAGAAAACACTGTATATTTCTGCCATCAAACCACTCATAATCTTGCAATAATTCTAGGTCATTTCATCAGTAAGTACCAATTCAGGAAACCGTAGGCTATCTTCATTGCGTGACAAGAACATCTTCAACAAAAAGGATTGGAATCTGAAAACTCTAGTATCGTGGAAGTTGACTAACTGAGAATGAATGTTCTCATCCAGGAACTCATCAAATTTAAGGAAAGAAGACTGAAAGGACTGACCTGGAAGTTCATACTCAACTAAGAAAGTACTTAGGAAAAACAACATACTCAATAGTGACTCTGTAACATAATCATTAGTATCTAACCCCAAAAATTGACTGGCTAAGGTAATACAAGACAGGGTTTCTTCATTGAACAAAACTAGGTCAATAGGATAAGATAAACCTATAAACTCACTATCAGGCTTCAAACATGACTTTGAAAATGCTTCTTTACTCTCAGTTGTAGATTCTTGGAAGAAATGGATGACATTTTCCTCTTTGTACTCCTGGGATGACTGAACAAAATCGTTTGGGACAAATAAGGCTTTGCTAATTACAAAGGCCTGAACAGGGAAAAGGATCCTATACTTAGGTTTATTCATAATGACTCCTTCAGCAACAGGATAGTTATTCACACACCACTCGACAAATTCAGGGCAATTTGGGGTCTGGTCGACAGACAAAAAGTAAAAGAAAGATTTTAAAACACCATGGGTATCACTACCCCAGTCCATATGAATTTTCAACTTATTCTTAGCTGTCTCAATTGTTTCATTCATCAAAATAGTATCAGAAATTTCAACATTCTTGTCTTCAAAGCTATTCTCATCTTTCTGATAGGAAACCCCTAATTCTTCATTATCCGACACTTCTATCACTTCTATCACTTCTATCTCATCCATCTTATCCATTTTTAGAAATACTGGGAAGGTTTCAGAGTGCCTACCTTGTCAATTAGCCTGGTGTTCAAACTAATCCACGCTGGAACTTTGCACACAGTCAGGGTTAATGTCAATTACAATACTTAGAAAAAACAAACCTTCCTACTCCACGTAGGTGCTTTTATAATTTTTTATGTTTTGTAAGCATGGCGCACCTCCTGTAATATACATCGTATATTTTCTCTTCTTCGAAATCTAAGCCATCTATGTGAAAAATATCAACATCAGCACTCGAGACTAACATCCTGTACAACTCAATTCGGTGGAATCAATAGTATCCTTTGATTTGTAACCTTCCTTCATCATGACCGTCCAACTGTGGAAATTTTTAACATTCCACAAATCATTTCGGAATTGATTGATAGAGAAACTTCCATCCATGGAATGTATCTCATCCGTTCATCAAAGCCGGAGCGTTATCGAAACCGTTGATCAACATGGCCCCTACCACTTTCCGTGGATTCAAATTGGGACTTTATCCTCGCTAGTTCAATCCACGGAATTACTCCCGACCGAAGATCTATCTCCGCTCTCATCATGTCCATTTAATATTTCCACTTGTTAACCCATTCCACTAATTGGAAAACTTCTTTAGCACGAGCATGTTCAACTCCCGGAATGCTCCATCGGCGTTGATCTGCATCGCTTTAAATCTGAGATGTCATTGTTTAACACCTTTTACTTCCATTCCGCCAATGAGATGACTTTAATTTTTCCTCCATGTTTCATCAGCGAAATGATCTACCACCATATATCACCCCCTTCGTTTCATCCAACGACCCATAATGAAATATCATGCTCACCCATTAACCTAAAGAGCGCTTCCACCAAATTTCTAACATAAGAGCATTTTCAAACCTTTTAATCAAACAATCCACAATTTTCAATATAGTGCTAACATATACCTTGTCCTTGGCTTATCCAAATGAAGGTGTATGGTTATGGGTGTGGTGTTGTTGATAACTCCAATCTCTTGATGAATTCTGCTGAGATCAAGTTCTTTTGGCTATGTCTAGATTGTGGCATCACCAAAAATGGTCATATAGGGCCTCAAAATGGGACCAGAAGTTTTGGACGCAAAAATCCATAAAAACTGCCAAACTGGAAAAATTATTTTTAGTTAGTGGAATAGGTGACTGGAAATTGATATCATCTAAACCAGTCCACCAAACCGAAAACCCATCAAAACTTCCAAACCGGAAGAACTATTTTGAGCCAGTGGAATAGGTGAGTGGCCACCAATACCCATCTGGACCAGTCCTCCCCCCTTAAGAAGCAATTGTCTTCATTTTTTCGAGTCCCTTATCATATAGAAACCTATGTGATGAGATGAGATCTTAGTGAGGAATTTCCTAAGATGAAAAGGATTCATTTCTTTGAAAGCCTGGTAGGATTGTAATTGATATAGATGGATGTGTTGGACTTGTTCAACAATTTTGGTTATTATTTATAATACCCCCATTTCGACCCTTGTAATGTATTGAAATAAATTATGTAAATGATGTAAATATCCTAGTATGGATGCCTAGTGTGGAGATCAAGGTCAGGGATCGACCAATGAATGTCTAGGCATGTCACTATGTATATATTTTTATTGGACTATATGATTGGCTTATCATGCCAATTCAAAATTTATGTAAATATTATGTTGGAAATTAATAAAATGGTCTTAGATGGCTAAGTAAAGATCACTACAAGGGCTATGATATCATAGGAAGGAAAGAGGAAAGGGGGCCTACGAGGAAAATAAATCCTATGTTACCAAGTTTCAACCTTGAAACTCATCCAAAATCACCCATGTTCTTTAAATTATCCATTTACTTCATCTTGACTATTAACCCAATCATTGAATACATGTGGGAGGTTGTCGGAAAAAGTCAGTTCATGCAGTTATTGAAGCATGGGAGGTTGTGACAGTTATGGAAGTTGTCAGCAATCCTCTTCTTCTATGGTTAGAATATATGATTGTTGTCCTTTCACCATCATGTCTTATCCATTGGAGTCAACACTCAATCTATCATTTTTTTCTCGCATGCATGTCTCTACACTACATAGAGTTTTCCTATTGTTGTTCGTGACCATTACTAGACTGTGTTGAACCCATAAATTAGAATTTGGAGACAGCTAATTTTTTTAAGAAAGGGTAGATGTTTGTAAGTAAGAATAGAGGCTAGGAAATATAGGAACCCTTACCCATTGGGTTCTTCTACTTTTGGGATTGTTGAGAAGGCATAAGTTATTCTATAGGAGGTTCTTCATCAACATACAATAGATTGGGCTCTTACTGCACACATTGGTAAGCACTATAAGGGTTGGATTCCCCCGAGGGAACTGTGTATCAGTGAAGGGGAATTCCATCCTTGTGTTGTGTGGGGTAGTTGGAAGGAGTGTTATGGTTGTTATGGTTGGGTGAGATATCTGTAGAGATCTGTATGAGTTTTGGCTAAGCATAGAGAGTAATATGGGTTGTGGGTCAAGTGAGAGAAGAATGTAGGTGTTTCCATTGCCCTGGTGATCTCGTAGCCCATCTTGGGGGTGGCATCTCAAAATAAAGAGTATATGTTAGACAAAGTGCCTACGGTTGGGTGGAAAAACGCTCTTACACAACCAATTGCTTGGATTTTATTTGTTTGCTAGATAAGTACTCTTTTTTATTTTATGTGCATTGACTTTTATTTATATGCATGTTATAATTATGCATGTAACTGCATGTTGTGTGTGTGTGGATTGAGTAATTTTTGTTGTGTATTTTTATTATGTATATGTGCATGCATTTAGATGTTATAAATTTGTAATTATAGCTATGGGGTGAAATTTTGAGATCCTGAATTAATTGATGTCCCCTCCTGTCAGTCGGATTGAGGGATGGGGACATTATATTAACCATGGTCTTAACCAATGTGGATGATTTATTTCTGGAGAAGCACCTTGAATGCATGGACTTGCATCGTAGAGGTCCTCGGATAGGCAAGGAAACAATGCCTTTGTCTTCTTATTGTTTATCCTAAGTAAGGGGACCCTATGCAGAGGTTGTGGAGGTATCTGTGATCTAATGTTCACCTTCAAAGGCAATTGTGAAGAGGAAAAATTTCCCATTGTGGGAAATTATATTTATTCCATGCTTGGTTGAGGTCAAAGAGATTGCGGTAAGTGAAACTATCTCTAGTATCGGATAGAGTTGTCCTCCCAAAGTGACAATCACACTACGAAGCTATGACTAGATATACAGCATGATGCTTCCACATAAATGGATTCCATAAAATAAAATCACATACTTTAAGTGGGGCACATCGCACAGTACCTTGTCTTTAAAAGGATTGATGGCGTATAGTAGATAACACTAATTACCAACACGAATACCTTGTACTTGGCTTATCCAACTTATCGTGTATGGTTGTGGGTGTGGTGTTGTCAATAGCTCAATTTCTTGATGACTTATGCTGAGATTAGGTTCTTTCATCTATGTTTAGACTATGGTGTAACAAAAAACATCGTTTAGGCTCAAAACAGCCCCAAAAATTTTAGACACAAAAATTCATAAAAAATGCCAAACTATAAAATTTATTTTGAGCTAGTGGAATAGGTGGTTGGTTATCAATATCCATATAGCCCAGTTTGCTGACTCAAATACACATCAAAAATGCCAAAATGGAAAAAAAAAATTGAGCCATTGGGATAGGTGGGTGGCCACCGATACCCATCTAGATCAATCACCCCCCCCCCCCTTAAGAAGCAATGGTCTCCATTGTAGTGAGTCCCTTATCATATGGTGAACTATGTGTTGATTTGAGCTCTTGGTGAGGCATTTGTTGAGGTGAAAAGGATTCCTTTCTTTGACATCCTGATAGGGATGGAATGGTTGTATATGGATGCCCTTGACCCTTTCAACAATTTTGGTTTCCTTATTTCGTTGGTATGAAACAGTGTGGGTGATTTATTTCTAGAGGATCACCTTGAATGCATGTCCTTGCACCGCAAAGGTACCCAAATAGGTGAGGAAACAATAGGCTTTGTTTTCTTCTTGTTTATCCTAAGTACGGGGGAATTATGCAAATGTTGTGGAGGTATTTTTGGTTTGATGTTTACCTTCAAAGGAAATTGTAAAGAGGGAAAATTTCCCAGTGTGGAATATTATCTTCCTGCACTGCTTGGTTGAGGTCAAAGAGACTATAGTAGGTGCAACTGTCTCTAGTATCTGATATAAATATCATTCCAAAGTGATAATGACACTACAAGGATGTGACTCATATACAACATGACACTTCACCTATATGGTTTCCCTAAGATAAAATCAAAGACTTCAAGTGGTACCACATCACATAGTACAGGCTCGTCTTTGAAAGGCTTAATGTCATATGGTAAACAAAACTCATGACTAAAACATATACTTGTCCTTGGATTAGCCAGCCGAGGATGTATGGATGTTGGTGTGGTTTTTTGGTAGCTCCAAAATATTGTCGTTGTTGTCAACCATAAAATGTAGGGGGTTTCCCTTCACCCACATTTGTGAGTGGAAGATGCACTCATCTACCTCTAACCCTTCTAGTCCTCTCATTGAGTCTGTGTGGTAGCAACAATGACACTAGGTTTTGCATCAATGATCTGCTTCCCCTGGTATTCAACTGTGACATTGGGTTGTGAATAGGAATCAAAACCAAAATCTGATGCTAAAGCTTTGATCTCAGCCACCAATGGCTACTTTGAGATGCAATCATCAATGTTGTGCTAGGGACTTTTGTGGAACTCGCACCACTTTCCAGTGTCCTTAACCTTCCCATTACCCTTCTTAGATGGGTTTCCTTGAGGTTGGTTATTATTTTGTTTCCTTTGGTTTTGTGACTTTGGGTTGTATTTTCCATGCTTTTGCTATGGCAGATCTGCATGACCAAAATATTGCTTATTCTCTTGTTGAAATTTCTACTGTATTTTGTCAACATACCAATAAGAAGATCCTAGTGAAGATATGACCAATAATTCATCTTTGTTGGATGTACTAATGTAAGCCACTGTGATATTTCAGAAGCATGTGTTGCTTGGAGTCTCTAATACCTAGCTTTGTGCACAAGGTATGAAAGTTGTTGGTGTACTCCGACATTTTTTGGTCCCTCTCTTGACGCAAAATGATCCATTTTCTGTATTGGTCGTCATAGTTTACCATAGGGAAATATTGTTCATTAACAACATTTATAAAATAGGCCCAGGTGGGATCGGCCTCAAACATTTTAGAATCCTCTATTAAGTTTTTCTCACAAGTCTCCCACCAAATTTTTAAATGGGAGACAACCTTAAGAAGCGCAAAGATGATCTTTTCCCTATCGAAAAAATTGTGGGCGAAAAAATACCCTTCTAGCATACTCAACCATTTATCTAGGGAATCAACATCAATATGGACTTCAAATAAAGGAATATCAAAGTTAACTTGTACCTTTAAGGGTGTGTCTCCTCCAAGGTGACTACTTCATGATCCCTCCGTTGTTGTCAACATCTGTTGAAGGATTTGGGAAAAAATTTCCATCATCTCATTCCTTTGTCGTGAGAGGGATTCCTCAAGCAACGACTTGATATGATATCTCGATGTCTTCTCTCTTTTCCTTGGCCATGGGAGGTATTTTGGGTTGTCGAGGGTGGTCTTTTTCAATTTCAACTAGTTCAATGCCCAATTGTCTATATCTCAACCTCGTCAATGACATGCATGGAGAAATAACGAAAGAGCAAGCTACTATGATACCACTTATACAGAATTATGTGAGAACGAAATGAAAAATCATATATAGAACCACATATGCATATACTACAAGAAACACAATGATACAGTAAACTCAAATTATATTAATGGAATAAAATAGAAGAGGTTGTAAACTAAAAGCAGTTGAAATGGTGGTAGATTTATCTCTAAGAAGAGATGTGGCGACTACACTCATTCATCACAAGATGATTAAAATAGGAGGCCAATGGTCCTTTTTATCATAATCATGAGGAAAAAACCATAAACATCTAAAACCTGACCCTAGGAGATGAACTGTAAAAAGGTTTTCTAGCCTCGAGGTGGTTAATTGAGGTGTCAACTTCTCGAGAGCATAACTTCCACACACGATGTCCATTTAGGGCGCTTGATATCCCATTGAAAAGGTCTATATGAGAAGTACACATTTCTTCTTCTCACATTGTTTTAAGCATGTGTGGACTATGGCATCATGAAAAAATGTCTTTTATGGCCTCAAAACAACCTCGAAAGTTTTGGACACAAAAATCTGTAAAAAAATCCAGACTAAAAAAATTGTTTTAAGCCAAATGGAATAGGTGGCTCGCTATCAATATCCATTTTGGAACAATCATTGACCCAAAAACCCATCAAAAATGTCAAACTGGAAAAAGCTATTTTGAGATAGTGGAATAGGTGGGTGGCCACTAATACCCATCTAGATCAATAGGGCCCATTAGAGTAGTAGTGAATTCCATTCAATGTAAAGTGTAAAAGGTCCACTATATTGTTATTATTAATAAGTGTTGGCACTTGGGCAGACCCGGGTTAACGCTGTATACTTCGCACCAACAAACGACCCACTGTGTTGGCCCTTTCGGCAACAACCTGCGCGCAGGTTGTAGTCTCACCCGAAACAGCAATGGGGTGCCGCAGAATCAGGTTTCTGCATGCAAAGAGGGGGATTACTGTACCGTTGCCTTTCTAAACAATTATTAATCAACTTCCTGTTTACTTATCATTCATTCACATATAAATTCAGAGCATAAAAGACAAACCAAACGTGCGTAACCCACTACATGGAATTCACTGCGAAGCTTGATATTAGCAGAGATCTTATGTTATCAGATGTAATCAGTTAGATGCATGAAAATAACAGAAACAGAAACAACACAACAAAACCACAACACCACATATAACGTGGTTCACCCCCAGTGTAGGGGCTACGTCCACAAACTGCGTTTTATTCCTCTTTCCTCAAAACCACAGTTTATCTGCGCACACAGCTGCAGATTCCTTCCGTTCTTAATAGCCGCGCACACAGCAGCAGGCTTCTGCGCACACAGCTGCAGATCTTTCTTTCCGCCTTACAAAAACCCTCTGGGCACACAGCTGCAGAGGTCGTCCACGCACACAGCTGGGACTTGTCCTCTCCTTACAAAAACCAATCTTACTTGCCTTATCTTTTCTTACATCAAAAATCCTAACCTCTCCATTTTACATAAGCGCTTATTTATACTGCGCGGCTTTACAAAACCCTGGTCTTAAACCATGGGCACCCAAAAAACCCTAAACCCTGGATTTAAACCATGGGCTTATTACAAACAGAGAGGGTTTTTACTTACCCCGATACCCCTAAGACTATTTTGACCCATAGCTCCGCTTACAAATTTCCTAACTAACCGCGGAGTTACCCTATATGGAGTATGCGCCCCAACAATAAGGTACACTAAGTTATAAATAAACACAATGGGACCTCATTAAAGAAGGTCCACTATGTGGTTAAGAGGTTAGGAGGGAACTATTGTATAGTGATTCTATAAATAAAGATGGATTCCTCCTTATGAGGGGTGTAGAAGATTATTTTATGTTGATTTTAGCTTATTACAAGGTATCCCCCTCAAAGAGGCAAGTGAACAAAGTCGATTCATCCCATCAATAGAATAATTGGCATAATAATAAAGTTGAAACTTATTGAATATCTCTTGTGTAGTTTCTTGTTCATCTCTTGTCTATGATCTATTTTCATATTGGGTTTATAACATAATATGGGATGTATACTAAGAGGTGGCTTTACTTTTTTTAACAAGTGGACAAGGATAGGAGTATGATTTTCACCTTTCACGAGAAGGAATATCCTTCTCTAGAGCTCCTTGGTCTAGATTTCTTTCTCATTACAATTTTGTTATAGATCACTATAGTATGCAATCATAGTGATGTTTTTCGAGCTTGATGGATTATTTGAATGGACCTAGACTATTTGTAGCCTTCAATGGTCTTATAATCTTTTCTTACAAATAGATGCAAATTATTTGACTTGCAAGAAACCATTTCTTCTGGGAAAAAAAATGTTTCATTTTTATAAGAAAAAAATGTCCTTTATTGCATTCAACGTCAATGAGATATTAAGAAGAAATATATATAAACATAACATACTTAACATTCCTTACATGTCTTATCAACCAGGTGTCATTACCTAAAGGAACATGACTTCATTTATTTGCAAGTTATGCCACTAAACAAAACATAGAAGATTACATGGTAAGCAATCACCAATATAGCACATACCCAAGCATATTATACAATAAAGTTCTATACTAACAAACAAACATATATAAAGAGAGAAAAGTGGTATTGGAATCAACAAGAAGAAGTGTCTTTATTATATGATCAATCCATCCTCTTTACATCACAAACCAATATCTATATATAACATTACAATCCTAGAAATTAGTTACAACTTCCTTAACTAGTGGATTGAGTCAAGTCAACTAAGCTCGTTCAACATCTTCCCCACCCACTTCTTTACCCAAAAGAAGGGAAGAAATGAAAAAAAATACACAAAAACAAAATTATACAAGTCTTCAATCCTATATATTTATGTTTTGTCAAGTTGGATGTTATTGGTCTAGCCCAACTAAGGTGCCATCAACTATTCGTTCAATCATCCACTTGGATTGAACAATTCAAATATCAAACAACGTGGTGAAGCTTGTTGTGGAGGTGGTGATGACAAGTCAATAACAACATCCATATAGTTTTTGAAATGTGGAGCACAATTTATTTTAATCAACTTTCAAAATCTATCTACTTTTTGAAGAATTGTTCTACTATGATATGGGTGAATCCACGGACCTGGGTAACACTTTTTGGCAAGCGCATATTTCCAAAAACAAAAAAACGTACCTCGGTCGAGGTCTTGTTAAGCCCTCGACCGAGGTTATATAAAGCCCTCGACCGAGGTTTTTTTCAGCCCTCGGTCGAGGCATTTATTAACCCTCGGTCGAGGTTATAATACCTTGACCGAGGGTTAATAAATACCTCGACCGAGGTATGGATCTCGATCGAGGTATGGACCTCGACCAAGGTACATACCTCGACCGAGGTCCTTTTTTCAAAAAAAAATATAAAAAGGGGCCGCGGGGGCCCCAATTGTCATTTTCAATCACTCGACCGAGGGACAGAGCTCGACCGAGGGACAGAGAACTCGACCGAGGAATAGA
>LPNX011174407.1:326229-389737 GCA_001517045.1 Pseudotsuga menziesii | reverse complement strand
TGGAAAGTATATATAGACGATAATCGTGATGCACATATACGTATATTTTTTATGAACGAAAAAAATGCTTGAATATTTTGCTTTTGCAGGAACCTTTGCGATTGCCGTTATCTTTGGAGGAGTTCTCGGCAGATGGATGTGTGCAGTTGAAGAGCATCCACGGATTGGAAAGGCTTATAAAGCTTCGACGGCTGGATGTTGGAGAGTGCTCTCAGTTAGAAGAGCTGCCTAGTATGGAAACATTGACATCTTTGGAGGTGTTGTGGGCAGAGGGGTGTGCGAAGCTGAAGAGCATACGGGGGCTGGAGCACGCGACAAAGCTTAGGATCCTACATGTTGGTGGGTTGTCTGAGCTAGCAGAGCTGCCAAGTATGGAAGCATTGACATCTTTGGAGGAGTTGTGGGCAGAGGGGTGTGCGAAGCTGAAGAGCATGCGGGGGCTGGAGCACGCGACAAAGCTTAGGATCCTAGATGTTGGTGGGTTGTCTGAGCTAGCAGAGCTGCCAAGTATGGAAACATTGACATCTTTGGAGGAGTTGTGGGCAGAGGGGTGTGCGAAGCTGAAGAGCATACGGGGACTGGAGCACGCGACAAAGCTTAGGATCCTAGATGTTCGTGGGTTGTCTGAGCTAGCAGAGCTGCCAAGTATGGAAACATTGACATCTTTGGAGGAGTTGTGGGCAGAGGGGTGTGCGAAGCTGAAGAGCATACGGGGGCTGGAGCACGCGACAAAGCTTAGGATCCTACGTGTTGGTGGGTTGTCTGAGCTAGCAGAGCTGCCAAGTATGGAAACATTGACATTTTTGGAGGAGTTGTGGGCAGAGTGGTGTGCGAAGCTGAAGAGCATACGGGGGCTGGAGCACGCGACAAAGCTTAGGATCCTAGATGTTCGTGGGTTGTCTGAGCTAGCAGAGCTGCCAAGTATGGAAACATTGACATTTTTGGAGGAGTTGTGGGCAGAGGGGTGTGCGAAGCTGAAGAGCATACGGGGGCTGGAGCACGCGACGAAGCTTAGGATCCTAGATGTTCGTGGGTTGTCTGAGCTAGCAGAGCTGCCAAGTATGGAAACATTGACATCTTTGGAGGAGTTGTGGGCAGAGGGGTGTGCGAAGCTGAAGAGCATACGGGGGCTGGAGCACGCGACGAAGCTTAGGATCCTAGATGTTGGTGGGTTGTCTGAGCTAGCAGAGCTGCCAAGTATGGAAACATTGACATCTTTGGAGGTGTTGTGGGCAGAGGGGTGTGCCAAGCTGAAGAGCATACGGTGGCTGGAGCACGCGACAAAGCTTACGATCCTACATGTTAGTGGGTTGTCTGAGTTAGAAGAGCTGCCAAGTTTGGAAACATTGACATCTTTGGAGGAGCTGCGGGCGGACGGGTGTGTGAAGCTGAAGAGCCTGGTGGGGTTGGCGCATCTGACAAAGCTTCGATTACTATCCCTTAGAGGATGCTCTAATTTAGTGGGTAGTCTACGCTAGAAGAGCTACCAAGTTTGGAAGCATCGACATCTTTGGAGGAGTTGGGCCCCAAATTAGGGTGCCGTGTTGGGATGAGTAGAGGAAGTCTGGAAGGCTTATATGAAAACATTGAAAAGCAAGGGTGCAAAACAGGAGGAGCAGTTTTAGAATGAAAAGTTGAATGTATCCAAAAATAATTATTATTCAATAGATAATGTTAATTATTACTGGCAGTTCCCGGCCAGAAATACGATTTACTGCTTTGATTTCTTCAGCCATGGATGATCTATTTTGAATGGGGTATGGCAAACTAATTCATTGTCAGGCATTATCGAGGACCTACGCAGCAATTGAAGATGACACTATTCAATCATTAAATAAATATATAATACAGTCGGGGATTGCCAGTGCCGTGAAAATAGACAGAAACTTGAAAAACAAATGAAGAAAAATCCATAACAAAGGATCGTGGCAATTTCTATCCTCGGTTTTTCGCTCACGAGCAAATATATGGATAAAATAATATAGGCAAGTCAACAATTTTCTAGCAAATATATGGATCAGATAATATAGGCAAATCAACAATTTTCCTTCGTTCCAATGTCCTCTGCTAGAGAGATTCGCGGTGGCCCTATCGCACATTGATCCAATTAATTAATGAAGATTAGGCAAAGTGTTTTTATCTTTATTAATGTAATGTGTACCTTATTAAATTTCCAATGTGTAACTTCTCTATTGTTACGAGTAGGATACACTACAAATAAAACTCGTTTTATTTGGCCAATTTTTGAATAAAGCTTGCCATAATTGTTATTTTGCAATTTTGTTATTTCAGCGATTGTAATGATTTATTTTAAATAAACTAAATACTTTATGCTTTATTTTAAAACTACTTAGATCAAAAAATTTGAGCACTCCAAATTTTATTTTAAGCAAAAATTGGCTTACTAGATTCCAGGAGTGTTTTAGTTAGCACTTATATTGTTTCTTATGGTTATGCAAATTGTAATTTAAAATTAATTGCATATAGTTTGAAAGGTAATTTTTTTGTTATTTAAAATAATTGCTTTTATTAAAATTGCAATTTAGAATCAATGGTTACTGTTAAAGTAATTTAAAGGTGAATCTCTTTAGTTATTTAAATATTTAATTTTAAATTTATTAAATAATTAAAAGTACTTAAAAAATGTAAATATGTGATATTTAAAAGATTTCAATTTAAGGTGTAAATTAAGTAAGTTTAAATAAAAGTGAAAAATATATGTTTATTTATTTATTAAAATATATAGTAATTAATACATCGAAGAGGTGCATTTTACAGCAGGTAACGAGAGATGTGTAATTTATAAAAAATAATAAAATATTATTAAAAATAACTTGTTGCCTTAAATTAAATTAAATTTATTTAAAATTGTATATATATAAATAACATAAATTAGATAAACTAAAATCATAAAGGTCGGATTACACATTTTTACTCTAAAAAAGGTTTGCACCTTGTTACACCGAAGATGTGCACTCTATAGCCCAATAGGGGAGAGATGTGTAACTCCTTTCGTGCGAGTTGACATGTTTCTTTTATAAAAAAAATTTTTTATTAAAAATAACTTGTTGGCTTAAATTAAATTTAAATTATTTAGAATTGCATATATATAAAACAACATAAATTAGATAAACTAAAACCATAAACATTGGATTACACATTTCTACTCTAAAAAAGGGTTTGCACCTTCAGAGATTTGATCCCTTTGGTTGTGTGGTAGATCCCCTTTTAGATGGATCTATAGTGGTTATATGTTCAACCAAATTTCTAATTATAATTAAGAATAGTCTTCAATTTCATATAAACATGATCAAACTTTTAATCAATGTAAAATTTTATATATTCATAAATTTAATTTTTAAACTTCAATTAATTTTTATATATTTATAAGCTTTCAATCATCATTGTAAATTCTTATACATTCATAAATTTAACTATATAACTTTGATTGATTCTTATACATTTATAAACTTATAATAATCATTTTAAATTCTAATACATCCATAAATTTAATTATTAAATTTTGATTAATTCTTATACATTTATAAATTTAACTATAAAATTTTGATTATTTAAAATTTGTCTTTTTTAAACAATTTTTTTACCAAACAAATTGTAATTCTAATATATCCAAACTAAATACAATTAAATAAGCTGATGAATTTAGTTGGATTGTAATTGTGGTTATCAAACAATACACCATAAAAAAAATATAAATTTGATTCTACTTCCATTTTTTAAGACATATATTGTAACTACCATCTAGTTTTTCATATAATAAATAAAAAGCTCTTTTCTTAAACACTTTAAACCAAAATGATATTCAACTAAATGTTGCTAATTCAATTTATCTTAAGAGACAATACTCAACTTAATGTCATTAATTCAATTTATTATAAGAGACAAACTAATTCAATTCACCTTAAAAGGAAGGTATTAAGTAGCTTTATTGCTCATATTTCATTTTTTTTTGTTTTTTTTTGTATTTTTGCTTTACTTTTTCACAATCTATTGAAACCAGTTGAACATTAATATTAATTTTTTTTTTAATATTTCTTCAAATACACAAAAATAAATTATTATTTTTTGATAAAAATATTTATTATTATTATAAATTAATGTTCTTAACAAAAGTATAAACAAACAAAACCAAATATATATTATTAATTATAAATTCATAAATATAATTTTATTAATTACAAATCTATAAATATTATATTTACAATCATTATAATTATTATGGTTGATAAGGAATTTTATTTATCTCTAATTCAGAAGATTGATTAGACCGCTCTTTGGAATTTCTTTCCACTTTAATAAAATTCGAACAAAGTTAGGAAGAGTTGTAAGTAGATATACTATTTGGATTATTTGATAAGTTGGGGAAAGTTTTACATTTACAAGTTTTTGAGTTTTATAGAAACGACGTTGAAAGTTTAGGAGATAGAAACTATCTATTTATCATCTATTATGTAAGGGATATTTATGCACCGTGTCGACCCTATTATTTGGCCTTATTTATGCTACCTATTGTAGTTTTCCCATGGTTTTTTGATGATGGATCGTCTACTTTTATTGTGCATTTAATGTGTTTTTTTTGTAAAACAGAGTTTAAAAAAATTTAATTGGGTAAGGTAGGGGTGACGTCGCCCTTGATTTTCCCTCTCGAGAAGGGGGAGGTGGGGTGATGTCATCAAGTTTTAATGTTTTATTATTATTAATAATAATATGTTTTATTTAATCCATACATAGACGTTGTGGCTTTTGCAGTGTTTGTTAGTTTCACATAACTTTGAGATTTTGGGGTTTAATGAGAGACTAGTGATTTTTTTAATGTTGGCACCTTTTATATTATTGCATCCCCGACCTCATATCTCCACATATCCTGATCTCCTCCGTCGATCGTTTTAGATAGAAGATATAACTTATTATTACGCTTACCTCATGTTGAATTAAATTATTACTGAGTGGGGGAGTGAATCAGTAATTTCACAAATATGTATAATTTTAACTTATGCATATTTTCGCAGATTTAAAACTTTCTAGTATTCACGAGATTAATCAGAACATCACACAAATAATTGAGAACAAATGTATATCTATAAATATTTGTGTAATTACATCAATGGGAGATTACAGTTTCCAAATATGAGCACCCACTCATTTCAGGTGTTGACCTGATCCTAAGTACAATCTACGGGATGCTGGCATTGACCTGCAACAACTTCAATCTGCTTAAGCACCAACTCACGATCTTTGGGAACTGAACTGAATATATATCAATTTGAATACGCAAACTACGACTTGTGCCTTCAAGCCCCAACTAGTGGAAAACTTGCGCTCTCTAGTTGTGAAAGCATCAACTTTTGTTTGTTCTCCAGCACCAACTGGAAGAAGGCTATGACCCCCGAAGTTTTATCTGAACCAATAGAAAGGATGTTGCCATACCTTGATTGTATTCTCCAACATCGAATGAAAGGAGGTTGTGATCCTCTTCTCGACCTTCCTCATATGAAATATGACTGTATAGAAAATGCAAATAGAGAAAATACCTTATCTTCACAATCCACAGTTGTTGTAACTTTTTGATCTATGTTTGAATAGACAGTGTCCCAAAAAAACGCGACGTGTGAAAATATCTACGATCTACGTCTTCTTAGCTAATATGTGTTTTGCTTCTAAATAGAATCTCCGACTTAGTCACACTTACTTCACTGTGATCTGTGTTTTTACTAAGCAATATCTTCGCACATCCAAGATACAGGTATCCTTTTCTTTTAGCACACTTATTCGTTGTTCATCACTGACTGTATTGTGTACTACATCTCTGCTACATAAAGATAATCTCTGCGATCAGTGAGCCACTGATACCCCGAAGAAATTCTGAAGCTTGTCAAAGAGTTTTATCTTAGATATTCCTTTTTCACAAGCTCAATTCAATACATACATCTCTTGCTTATTTATAATCTCCTTGACTCAAGATATGTGTCCACTTGGTGAAGTACCTTAACTCCGGATAACACCCCACTGGATTTCATTTTTAACAAGTTAGGATCTATGTCAGCGTGCCTCTATCTGCATTTAATCCTTGTGTAGCGTATGACGCACATATGCCAACATCCTTGTGGGAATTTTGTATACGTCGGTTTGTCACTTATGTTGCCTTACAAATATTTGTACCACATAACATATTCTTTGTGGGACTTTTTACACACAATTTTGTTTTTTTATTATTCATAAGTCACACAAATGGTATTTTCGAATATGTCATTTTCAATGTTCTTATATATTTATGATTATGTGTGCATTTGCGACCAATGTCATGGTGGGATAATTGCTTTCATGTGACTTCCACATTCTCCCATATGTATTTCTTCAAGCTAGTTGTGTGAGAGGAAGTCTCATAGCAATTCGATCTGATTCTTTTGGCTTCTAGTCTATTTGATCTTTGATCCTTTGATATCACATATTCAACATGATCCTTTTATCCTTTGATCCTTTGACATCAATGACAACTCATATTCAACACCTCATATACCATGCAAGCTATTATTGATTGATGATAAGTGTATATGTAGTTGTCTTTTCAGTCCATAGTTATTGCATGTTAAATGTTGTTGTCAAACTTGTAAATGTCATGACGTCTGCCCCTCGTCCTATGCTTTAGGAGAAATGGAGGTTGCAACGAATCTGCCTCTTTTTTTCTTTATTGCTAGTTGGGGTTTCTCTATAATGGGGTGAGGTTGATTTGTTTCTTTTGGCAAGAGTCATCTTATGCATTGTCTATTTTCATTGATTGGAATGTGTTTCTTCGCCACTATGAGGATTCATATTTCCTACATTTTTTTAGGCTTGGGTTGGTGGTTTCATCTCTTTGTTTCCCGCTGTTGGAGAAATGTGTTTGCTTACCTTTTGTCGACCCAGGTTCAGATCCTTTGTTCATCAACAAAACCCAAGATATGGACTCGATAGAGGAGAACTCCATCGACAACACCTACAATGCAGATTAAGTCTCACCCGAGATATCTTATGGGAACTTCCAAAACCAAGTTTTTGTAGTTATGTCAGGGATTTCCTTACAGTAATATCTAATCACTCGACCGAAACCTGGGAAAGACACTTCGTTTTTCATACATTCATTCAACACTATAACCTTGTGATCCGTCGACATATATGACAGAATATAACATAAATCATTAACACATATTTAACTCATTTGGTGTGCGACACATATATACATAAGTTCATTCACTTCAGAGTCTACACGACACATTCAAATCGACTCATTCACAACATAGATGGATTCGACATAAACACAGATATTAAAGACACATAGAGACAAGATACAACGTGGAAACCCATCCGGGAAAAACAACAAAGGTGCTCTTCATCTGGCATGAGAAATTGTTTGGCACCTTTGGTCTGCACACTCAACTTGTAGACTCTTCTTTGGATCTTCTTTACAATTTATACATCCTTCTCTTATCTCATGCTCTCTGGTTTTAGTCTCTTTCTCTTCTCTCGTCTCTGAATGGCCATTTCACACAAATCTTGGATCGATCCTCTTCCTGGCCCTTAATTGATCAACCCACACACAGCTTGGGTCGATGCATTTATAATCTTTTCTGCTTTTACACTCTTGATTTCAATCGTCGATTGACTCCCAACTGTTAGTCAATAGGTTGTCTTTCTATTTTAACCCATGCCATTACATCTAAAAATAGGCACTATCGTCCCAAATTACAATCATGCTTTATTACTAAAAGCAAGCTTTTAGTCTAACTAACTCTTTACCAAAAATAATTTGAATTCTGCTTTCCAACTTGCTTTACTCCTCTTTTGTCATGGCTCCTTTTGTCGCGGCTTTTACTTATCTTGCGACCATAATCCTCATCTTCCCAAGCATTATTCTGGTTATCTCTTCTTGTCTTTTCCTAAGGGCAAAATGTCCCCAACACTCACATGTGGCTCTTCCCGAGCCACATCAGTCTGAAATCTCGTTCAGTGCGACCTTGCTCTGAAAATCCTGAAATATTTTCATAACTTGTCTAGTTTCCTGTTGTAC
Source organism: Pseudotsuga menziesii (assembly GCA_001517045.1). NCBI lineage: Eukaryota > Viridiplantae > Streptophyta > Pinopsida > Pinales > Pinaceae > Pseudotsuga > Pseudotsuga menziesii. Next base: position 381,672 of record LPNX011174407.1, on the reverse strand, counting down.
TTCTTCCTGCACTATCTTCATTTTTTCCACAATTTTGGAACTGATATGTTCTAAAGTTGTAATCTCCGTTGAATCCAAATCTTGTCGTACCTTTTCATAAATAGGTTGAGTAATACCTATTACATTTTCTTCTTCTTCCTGCAACTTTGCGACTCGGTCGATTCTTTTCTACTGCAGGGTTTGCAATTTAGCTACTTGTTGCTTTAATTTCTTCATGTCGACAGCCTTGGCCATTTTATCCACTATCGGTAGTTTCTTCAGGTCATTCTTCAGCTTGTTATATTCTGCCTCCGTAATATGCAACTGCTCTGTAACCTGTTCTTGCTCTTCGTCATCAATTAAGGCTTCCCATGACTGTTAAACCTATTCAACCACTTTAGCACATAGTACTTATGCCTCTTCAATATTTTGCGCAACCTCAATTGCTGCCTTCTTCCAATCTTCTAGTACCTCTAGTGGTGTACTAGGCATCATCTTCGATTCCAACTCCGTAACTCTCTTGCAAAGGTTCTCGATGACCTCACCTAGTATGAAGACCTTTTCTTCTGCAAACATCTCTGGTGTGATGCCTTCATCCATGAAGTTGCTACAAGTCAATGTGACCGTTGTTTCCATTCGCTACTTGTCATCCTGCTAGGTCGTTGCTTTAGTATCAGTCTCATTTTTTGAATGCTTCAGTGAAGACATAATTTTATTTGATGGCTTCATTTAATCAAGTATCTTACGTTCTTGTGTCTTCATCTCGTCTACTGTAGCACGTTGAATGTTAAGAAACTGATACATAGGCACTACAGAAAAATAAAAATCCACATCACCAAGGTCCTTGACCATTGCATTAAGCTCTGGCATTCCCAAGTCAATTTATTGACCAATGACTTGGATCTTTGTTCATGGGGTCGTCAACGATGCCTCGACAGGTCGCTCTTCAGATGTGCTAGCTTGGTCTTGCGACACAGTCGAGTATGGCATTTGATCGACCACTAGTCTTAATTCTTTTACTGCAGTACAAAGTGTCTGTAGTAAATCAGTAATGTTTCTTACCAGTCCTATACGCCTTTCGTCCATCTTCTTGCAACTATCATTGGCTACTTCCTCCATCTAATTGAAGATCAGTTGGTAATCATCATTGGTAATACCGATGACTACAGATGATTGGTTGACCTTTCTCTTCTTGTGACTCTGCTTAGAATTTTTTCTTTTATCCCCCAACTAGATCTGCCAAGGTTGCACTAGATTCATTTTTGCTGTCGGTGGGAGAGCTTCTTGGGGTTTCTTCTGTTGGTGGATCTCCTCCCTGGTCTCCATTCTTCATCTTCAATGGGTCATTTTGTCGCGATTCCTCTTCTGCATAGATTTGATCCTATGCAATAGGGACTTTCCACTCTTCAGGCCAGTCTTGAATAATTGTGTCTATGTCCACATCAGTTAGCTGAAACTGTGTGGAAAACACTCCTTCTATGGGTCTTATCATGACTCCAAGAAAATGTGATGGGCCCCAACTGAGAATTTGATAATATTACGAAAACGTTTGACGATTTCCTTAGTGATTATGGCCTGCTTCCTAACGAATGCCTAAGTGCCTCTCCTTATAAGAACAACTAGGAATTGTGAAAGGAGTTACCCTTTTCTTGTGCATCCTCAACATCTGCTAACAACTCATTCAAAAAATAGGCTGACCAGTTCATCTGGAAACCTGCTGTGCGTTGCTCTGCTACAACAATTATTTTGCTGATGCATTGGTTTAGACACATCTTTTTGAGAAGTTTACTGGACAGAACCTTGGCTGCAAACTGAAATATCATGTCATTTATGGAGATGATGACAAAACCTTGTTTATCCCTCATCAAATCATACTTCTCCCTCATTTAGTTTGTCAAAGCTGTATCTTGGTCTTTTCCAGGGAAGAATGGCATTGGTTCAACTCCTACAAGGGGGAGTCTTGTAATAGATTCTATCAGATCGACATCCACTGAGATCTTCCTGTCGATCCATAGACATCCTCCATGAAAAAATACTGGCAACTGTTTCACACATGCATTAACTTCTGTTGTGCATCCAAAATGTGGCATGTGCATCAACGACAATGTTCTAGATTTATCCAATCCTCTCTCCCATTCCATGAGAACTATGTGGATAGGGCCATCCTCAATTTCCCTGATAGTGGTCATGTATCTGTTCATTGCAAGCTCTGTGAACTTTCGAAGGTCATGGTCAATGAATCCCATTTTCTGCAAATTAGGAATAATATTCGTCGTTACCAGAACTCTTTTAGGTATTTCTGGCGCGACCAGTGGATACTTGGAATTTTTACCAACAATGACCTTTAGTGCATTTGTTGGCCTTGGCATAACATAATATGGCAACATGGATGCAGATAATGTTGCTTCATCATATGGTGGAGGTGATTTTGCTCATGGTTTTCGACTGGTTCCATGGATAGAACGTTTCCTCTTTGATGTAATAGGCTGGTTCGGCCGTAAAATCACTTCATACATCGACTTTGGCTATGAAACAACCTTTGTATGTTCTTACATGTTCGGTGTAGGTGATGGTGTCTCGATTCTTGATTCTTCAATGGTGCTTGTTCTTGAGACATAAATGACAATACTATGTGAAAAATAGCTTCGACTCTTACAATTGCAGACACATAGTTCAACACAAAAATATCACTTAGTCGGATGCAATAGAATGAATGATGCTTTAGCGCGAAGATGAAATATGTTTACTAGTTCACTAAGTCATTCATTCACAAGATCTTTCCATAAATGGAGAAGGTGGTGGTGATTTTCGTCACATGGAGCAATTGTTTTAATCATTGCAAGGAAACCGGCAATCAAACCATCACTTCACATGTCATTTCAATGGTATTTATTGTGCATTAATGGCAGAAGTGACCAAAACGTACGTCGTCAAAATCTCTCGCGTCCTCAAATCAACTATTCGCCAACTGTCAGTTGCGACCATAATTCATCGTGTGACATAAATTCCTTTCTTGCAACATGCATAGAGCCCGCGACACAATTTTTGTCTTGCAATAGACAGGTAGTATGCGACAACATTTATTCTTCTACGGAAAACATCTAGTCTACGATAAAAACACTCATAATCTTGCAAAAAACACTAATAACTTTTGCAACAATAACACTCATAAGTTCTGCGACTACTTCTCTTTTCTTTTTCTTTTCTCTTTTTTTTTCATACTACCAATCGACCAAAGTGCGGCTATCTTGATAAGGATTTAGCCGACTTCCATTCACCAACCCATTAAAGGGTGTACCATCTAACTCTTACAGTTGCACTGATCCTCCTTCAGTGACCCACATGACAATATATGGTCCCAACCAATGTGTTCTAAGGTTTCTAGGATGCTTCAAAAACTTACTGTCGTAGAGGAGAAGAAGGTCTCCAATCCAAAACTTCTTACACTTGATATGGAAGTCATGGAAAGATTTCTATCGCGCCTTCTCGACTTTTTGATGATATCCTGTGACAAATCGATCTTCTTCTAATTGCATAGTTGCAATAATATTTCCTCGAAAACACCAACATCAGTCATTTCAGTAATCACAGCTATTGTTAGATTGGGTACAATATATTCCATCGACATTGTTGGGCCTTGGGACAGTAGGGAAGAATTCATGTAAAATTCTTCCTAAATGTGGAGAAGAACATAAAAGAGAAGAGGAAGGAGAATCAAGGAAAAGGGAAGGATGTTGTGACAGAAGAAAGGAAAGAGCAGAAGAAGACAAAGAGAAGACATGGGACGAGGAAGCTGAGGTAGATGAGCAAACCACAGTAGAAGGACATAACGAGATACGAGATGACATGGCAGAATATCAGCAAAAGCAGGCGTCCAAATAGTGTAACGACCGGACAATGACAATAAGGAATAACGCTGAGAAAGTGACAGTCCTTAACGATCATAGGTACGAGCTCGTCTAGATCCGATGGAAACCACATGTGTGAAGGCATCTTTGTAATTTAGGTCGATAGTGCCTTTTTTATGTGTTGGTAGAATATGAAGAACAACCTATTGGCTGAAGATAGTAAGTAGGCTGGGATATCAACTGAAGAGGAGTTTGTAAGGAGTCAATTATGTTAGATTTTTATCATTAAGCTAGCAATACATTAGGATCTTTAACTGAGAGAATAACAAGCATAACAATCAAACACAAGAGACAATGAACACAGTGTTTATCCTTAGGGAAACCATAAATGGTGAAAACCCCACAACTTCCTCAGAGATAGAATCAACACCAAAAAGTAGAACACAAAACAGTAAGTGATCTCCCGACAGCAGTAACCTTCTTTCTATCTAGCCCCATTGTCTTCTCCTTCCTCAACTATGCGCTACACTTGAGTGTGTATGAGATGTGTGATAAATAGAGAGGCCATCTCTCTATTTATACTAATTCCCGACTTGACTAAACCCTACTAGGGCTGACCTCTCTAGGAGAGTCTAATAACCCTAGTGCCCCGGAACTGCGGGGGCTTTAAGCCCTATCTAATAGGACGGTTACCCACAATGACTTGACATGACTTGTTTACACTATAGAACTTCTCGATACGAACATCGGGGCATGACATAACTCAAGTACATCTCGGAATAAACATCGGGTTACAATATATAAGAAATACAAGTGAAATACATTCTGAAGTTACATATACATCAACACTCCCTATTAACTAGGAAGGTATTCTTTCGACACAATTTTTGGCACAAGTCTTCTTCTCTGTATCATCTAGATCATCATCGAGTCCTCATCATCTTCAATTCATCTTCATCTTCAAGTCATCTTCATCTTCAGGTTATCTTCTTCTTCAAGTCATCTTCATCATCGGATCTGGATCGTCACTCGATCTGGATCATCACTGGACATCATCATTGGATCTGGATCATCACTCGATCTGGATCATCATTGCTGGATCATCATCACTGGATCTGGATCATCACTGAGTCATCATCACAGGTGATATATCTTGATTCTTCTCGTCATAGGAACTTCTACAGAGCCAGCCCTTTTCATGCTGGATGTACATCTACAGAGCCAGTCCTTTTTCATACTGGATGTATCATCACAGAGCTAATCCTTTTTCATACTAGATGTGGCATCTAGCCAGTCCTTTTTCATACTGGATGAGTCTTCACAGAGATAGTCCTTTTTCATACTAGATGTGGGATCTACCCAGAGCTAGTCCTTTTTCATACTAGATGAGTCTTCACAGAGCTAGTCCTTTTTCATACTAGATGTGGGATCTACCCAGAGCTAGTCCTTTTTCATACTAGATGAGTCTTCACAGAGATAGTCCTTTTTCATACTAGATGTGGGACCTACCCAAAGCTAGTCCTTTTTCATACTAGATGAGTCTTCATAGAGCTAGTCCTTTTTCATGCTGGATGTGGGATCTACACAGAGCTAGTCCTTTTTCATACTAGATGTGTCTTCACAGAGCCAGCCCTTTTTCATGCTGGATGTGGGATCATCACATACACTTGACCATGGAAGGAACCAATCTTCTCATGATGTCACAGCTCTTACATCTGGCCATGGAAGGAACCGATCTTCTCATCATGTCGGAAGGGTGAAACAATTATATCTGACCATGGAATGAACCAATCCTCTCACCATGTAAGAATGGCATAGCACTTACATCTGACCATGGAAGGAACCAATCCTCTCACCATGTTAGAATGGCACAACACAAACACATCACTTCCTCTTGGGAGGAATCTCGATCTAGAGAATACCAAGCTTCTCCCTGAAGTACTCAAACTTCACCCTAGCCAATGGCTTGGTCAACACATCAGCTATATGTTTGTCCATTGCAACATACTGGAGCTTCACTACTCCTCTTTGCACCATATCCCTGATATAGTGATACTTGATTTCGATATGCTTCGACTTGTCATGGAATATTGGATTCTCTAACAACTTTACACAACTCTAGTTGTCACAGTATATACAAGTAGCATCTAACTGGAGATCAAATAAATCAAACAGTAGCTTTCTCAGCCATACTACCTCACAACTAGCTGAATAGGCTGCGACATATTCTGCTTCAGCTGTACTCAGTGCCACACAGGATTGCTTCTTGCTAAACCAAGAGATCACACCTGATACCATACTGAAGCAACACCCTGAAGTGCTCTTCCTATCGATGGCACTACTTGCCCAATCTGAATCAACTTAACCCTCTAGGTTAATCCTTTGATCAGTCTTATACTTGAGCCCATAATCAACTGTACCCTTTAGGTACCTCAGAATGTGCTTTGTAGCAGTCAAGTGAACATGTCTCGGATCTATCAAGTATTGGCTCAAGGTGTTCATAGCAAAGAAAATATTTGGTCTCATGTTCGTCAGGTACATCAGGGACCCAATCATCTGATGATACATCGTGGCATCAATTGACTCTGATGAAGCATCACTCAATAGCTTCAATTTCGATGCCATAGGTGTAGTTAATGCCTTGCAGTCGATCATCCCAAATCTCTTCAGGATCTCTACTGCATACTTCCCTTGTCCAAGGAATATTCCATTCGTAGTTTGCCACACCTCCATACCTAGGAAATAATGCATCATACCCAAGTCCTTAATTTCAAACTCAGCAGCAAGATTTCTCTTCGTGTCAGCAATCAACCCATCCATACCCGTCACAAACAGATCATCTACATATAGTAGAAGCATCATTGGGTTGCCATCTTCAACCTTGTAGTAAAGGTTGGAATTTGCTTTGCTCTTGGTAAAGCCCAAACTGGATAGAAAGCTGTCAATTCTGCTGTACCATGTCCTGGGTGCCTGTTTCAAGCCGTACAGGGCTTTCTTCAATCTGCATACATGAGACTCTCTGTCATGTGTCTCAAAACCAAGTGGCTTCTCCACATACACTTCCTCTTCTACTACACCATTCAAGAAGGCAGTCTTGACATCCATTTGGTGTATCTTTCATTTCATCACTATAGCCAGAGCAAGTACCGATCTGATGGAAGTATATCTGGCTACAGGTGCAAAGGTTTCTTCATAGTCTATTCCTTCTTTCTGGGAGAAACCACGAGAAACAAATCTTGCTTTATATTTTTCTATGTTACCGTCTACTGCATGCTTTATCTTGTAAATCCATTTGGAAGTTACAACTGACTTCCCTTCTGGTCTTGGGACAACATCCCAAACATCATTCTTCATGATCGATTGATACTCTTCGATCATAGCATCCTTCCATTCTTTCCGTTCTGCCGCTTCTTCATAATTGGAAGGTTCATCGAGTAATGCTACATAACTGGAACACGATCTAGTCCTTTTTCTTTCTCTGAGATTTTCTTCTGGAACCCCATATCTTTCTGCACCTTGGATAATTTCTCGTACCCAAGCAGGTTTCCTCTTGCGAGGATTCTTCTCCTGAGGTGGATCTACAGGTCTTTGTGGTTCTTCAAATTCTCGATCTTTTTCTTGAGTTTCTTGGTTCATGATTGTATCATGAATTCTGGGTGCTTATGCTTCTTTAGTTTCTTCAGCAAGTTTCTTTCTGGATTTGATGTAGGCTGAATCTTTGTTAAATGTTATATCTCTGCCGATGTCAATATTCTTGAACCCTGAAAAGTATATTCTGTAAGCCTTCAATCTTTTAGAGTATCCCACAAATATATCCTTCTTTCCTAAAGGATCTAATTTTTTCCTCTTCTCTTTTGGAATGTGTATGTACACTGGACAACCGAATATTCTGAGATGGCTGACTTCTGGTTTCTTGCCGGAGAAGACTTCTTCAGGAGTCTTGTTCTCGAGTACTCTGTGTGGAGTACAGTTCTGTACATACACCGCTGTTCTAGCTACTTCTGCCCAAAGATGCATAGGAAGATATTGATCATGAAGCATAGCTCTTGCATCTTCCATGATGGTTCTATTCTTCCTTCTTGCAATCCCATTCTGTTGTGGATTATATGGGGTGGACAACTCCCTCTTAATCCCCGAGTCTTTGCATAACTCTTTGAATTCATTTGATGTGAATTCTCTGCCATTATTTGATTGAAAAGTCTTGATCTTCTTCTTTGTGTGATTCTCAATAAAGGATTTGAATTCCTTGAACTTGCTGAATACTTCATCTTTGTTCTTCATGAAGTAAATCTATGTCTTCCTAGAAAAGTCATCAATGAAAGAAACATCGTATACATACCCGCTTAATGAACTTGATGACATTGGTACGCATACATCGGAGTGGATGATTTCCAAGATTCCTTTTGCCTTGCTCTCGCTACTTGGAAATGTCTTCTTTGTATTCTTTCCTTTCGCACATCCTTTGCAGACTCCATCATGTTTTGCTTGAATTTCTGGAAGACCTTCAACAACTTTGCTTGCAAGTGGTAGTGCTCTATAATGTATGTGTGCAAGCCTTCTATGCCAAAGTTCATTTGGTTCTACTGAGTCATGAACCAAAGCTTGTTCTGGTTGGCCCTTCAACTTGTATAGACCTCCTTCTTGTTCCCCAATCACTATTGCATCGTCAAAAGTTATTCCCTTTGGCCACATAAGAACTTGGCCATCTACGAAAGCAACCCTCATTCCTTTTGCATCCAATGTAGATATGGAGAGGAACAAATAATACATTCTTCATCTTCATAGACTTTCCAGAGTCTAATTTATAGGAGGATTCACCACTACCTTTTATTGGATATTGGTAGTCATCCCCAAGTTTCACCTTGTGAGTTGACTCATGTTTAGATAGCTTCACAAGTGATTCTTTGAATCCCGTCATGTGCTTGGAAGAACCACTGTCTATGAGCCAATCATTGCTTCCATGTGAAACAGTTACCGTGAGAGCGTAGATCAATACATATTCTTCCTCACTTGAAGAATCATCACTTTCTTGTCTGATTCTCTTTGTGGAAGGTTCATCATCCTTTGCAACATGAGCATGATGTCTTCTCTTGTTTCCCTTCTTCTTTAAGTTAGCATTATTAGGGCAGAATTTGGATATGTGACCTTTCTCATCACATGTGTAACATCTAATAGAAGACAGATCTCTTCTAGAGTGTGAGATCTTACCTTTAGAGTGATGATGGATCCTTCTAGTTTTCTTGGAGTGAACTGTGAGAGCTTGATCTTCACTTCCCATCTTCTCTTCTCGAGCTGCTATCCGAGCTTCTTCTTGAGAGCATTCTTCCCATAGTCTGCTGAACTTGACTAACTTCTTTCTGGCATAGATCCCTTGAATGAAAGAGTCTCATGACCTAGGGAGACCATTCAAGGTGGTCATCACAATCTCTGCATTTTCCACTTCTTCATCTACTGCTTCTAGTTGTTCCTTGATATGAGATACCCTTGTAAAGTAAGACTGGATGGTCTCACCATTCTGTATTTTTACATTCTTCAATTGGTTTCTCAGAGTCATCTTCCTGTTTATGTTCTTCCCTTCAAACTATTTAATTAGGGCATCAAACATAGCTTTAGGTGTCTTGAGGGATGACACCTGTGGTATAAGGTGATCCTTGATTGAATTTTCCATAAGCAACTTCTTCTTATGTAAGGCCTTAGCCTCATCTCCCTCTGGAACTAGAACCTCCTCATTGATATAGGAGTCCAACTCATTTTCTTCTAGGACCAGGGAGATCCTATACTTCTAGGCTTGGAAGTTATCAGCTCCCCCAAGCTTTTCATCAAGCTTGGTATGATGAGACATCTTAACTAAGAACCTCAAATGGAAATACAAAAGATTTAGATCTTACCAGGTCAAGATGTCGGATCTGAATTTGGAGCTGGAATCCTACAGTGCTGGTTCAGAAGTAGATTAGAGTTTTTCTTTTCCAGAGTTCTGTCCAACCAAATGATTTGAATTTTATCCCTAACTTCAATTTTGGGGAGGAGATCAATCCAAGCCTGGGATCACTGAAAAATTCCACTAATTTTCGGCAGCAGTGTTGGGTCCAAAACTGAAAAAGCTCAGAATTGGATTCTGCTTCAACAGAAAGATGTACCCTAAGGAGGAGAGTTAATCCAACCTTCTTTTTCTGAAAATCAGTGGAGGAAGATCCACAAAGTAGGAAGCCCTAGTTCCCACAGCTGCACAATGTCTTCTTCTCAGGTTAGCTCTGATACCATGTTAGATTTTTATCATTAAGCTAGCAATACATTAGGATCTTTAACTGATAGAATAACAAGCACAACAATAAAACACAAGAGACAATGAACACAATGTTTATCCTCCGGGAAACCATAAATGGTGAAAACCCCGCAACTTTCTTAGAGATAGAATCAACACCAAAAAGTAGAACACAAAACAGTAAGTGATCTCCCGACAACAATAACCTTCTTTCTATCTAGCCCCAATGTCTTCTCCTTCCTCAACTATGCGCTACACTTTAGTGTGTATGAGATGTGTGATAAATAGAGAGGCCAGATCTCTATTTATACTAATTCCTGACTTGACTAAACCCTACTAGGTCCAACCTCTCTAGGAGAGTCTAATAACCCTAGTGCCCTGAAACTGCGGGGACTTTAACCCTTATCCAATAGGAGGGTTACCCACAATGACTTGACATGACTTGTTTACATTATACAACTTCTCGATAGGAACATCGGGGCATGACATAACTCAAGTACATCCTGGAATAAACATCGGGCTACAATATATAAGAAATACAAGTGAAATACATTCCAAAGTTTACAAATTAGAGTCTGTATTGAGTCGGTATTGAGTCTGTAAGTCTTCGGATCTGTATCGATTCTGTAATGGGGCTATAAAAGAAGGAACCTAAGCTGTAGATGGGTTAGTCGGTTTTAGTTAATTAGCTGATACAACATTTAAGTAATCTCTATACTCTTGGAAAAGACGCTCAAGCTAGAATTGAGATAGGTGTTTTGGTTAATGACTATGTATTGCTGAGTGCATCAGAGTAGTGGTTTTGCATCTGAGTGTGCAGACAAATAGAGAAGTTTGATTCGATCTAGGTTGTGTGCAGATCGCTAATAGGAGTAGAGCAGGAAGAGAAAGAGAGAATATTAAAGAACATGAGAGGGAGTAAAAGTCTGTAAATATAGAAGAGAAGATCTTGAATAGAGTCTACAGCTTTGTGGGCAGACAAAATGTGCATCTATTTCCTCATGCCAGATGAAGAGCACCTTATGGTTTTTCCTAGATGGGTTTCCATGTTACATGTTGTGTTTATGCCTGACTATTGAAGTAGCTTATATATATGCGTGAATGTTGTGTTTAATGACTGGTTTATTATTGTGTTACCAATGGATAATTTTATGACTGTCACATTACATTAATGAATATGAGTATGTTGTATGTTCACTGTTTATTTACTTAAGTCACATAAATAAGGGTTGGATCACAACTTAGCGCTGGAGTACTATTCATACAAGTAACCCACCTCCCCGGTCTTCGTTGGAAACTTGGGCGCAAAGCCTAGGTACTAAAACACCCTCCCACACAAATTGCGGAAACATGGTTCTGGTAGTTACCCATAAAACTAAGATATCTCGGGTGAGACGACATCTGTGTCATAGGTGCTATCGACTAAGCTCTGGTCTGTCGGGCCGATATCTTGGGCTTTGTTGTGCTGAGTAGAAGGGATTGTACTTGGGTCTAGGGACAGAGATAGTGAAGAAATCCAACAAATGGTTTTGTTTCCGGGACCTAGAAGTGTTGTGGTGAGGGATATGTTGTGGCATCCCATGAAACTGGAAATCCAAGACCGGGCGGACTACAAAGAGTTAGAGTTTGCACAAAAAGAAAGTGAAGGATCTTGGTGGAACCCAACAGAGTGGTTTGGCCGATACATTTATTTAGACATCTATGAGATTTAATTTTTCTGAGTTTCCCATCATGTTGCATGAGTGGTTTTCTAAGTTGGAAACCCAACAAATGAATTCTCAAGGAGGAGAACCAAGAGAGTGGAGTCCTGTTGGCCTGATTTTCTGACCTAGGCCAACAAGAAGATTATGCTCACACAATAAGCTTAAATAAATGTCTGGTGTGTTTGGAGTAGCAAAATCTCGCAGGTTATGGTCCTGCTACCAGCTGAATTTTTCTCTTAAGGAGAAACTAAAATTCAGCGAAAATCTATCCTAATGTTATTTCTGCCTAACTAAACTCTAAAATTAGTTTAAACTGCCTATGTTATCCTATACTTGCTTTCTTAAGGAAAGTCTTCGATTGTTTGAAATTTTATATTTAATTTTCCGAATATAAAAGACTGTTTAAAATTATTCTAAAATTGCACAAATTCTATTTAACAGCTGTTAACTAAAATATACTAAAATAAAACTAATCTGAACTATCGTAACTATCCTATCTCAGCTGAGAGCGAATTTAAATATTATATTAATTATTAATTAATGAAAGATGAACAGAAAGATAAAGGGTAGGATCTAAATAGAAATATTTAAGCCATACACACTAAGTCATTCTGCTATAACTTATCAAAAAAACTGAGATAAACAATTACTTCAAATTTTTTGAAGTGTCTAATTAATTAATAACTAATAACCAACATTAGATATTTGAATAAGAGATAATGATCAGTATGAAATCACTGTAAAAATACAAATGATATTTAACAGACACAAATATATATCCTTATATCATGAATTTATAGTAGAAACACTAGTAAACTCAGTCACAACGACATATTAATTCAAATATAATATTGGGCTGACAAAGTGAAATACTGATTAATAATCACAAGCATAACCAAGTACACTGTATTAATATTAAAATAGAAGATCATTTACTGAAATATAAAGAGTATCCAAAAGAATACCAGTCACGATATCAACCTGGAGATTTCCAGTCACGTCCCAGATCCAAAGATAAAACTTCAGCCAAGAACAAAACTAGCATCAAAATAATATTTCAAGTATCTTTACTTCAGTCACTCCATCCTCCTCCCACTTCTCATAAAAATTACAAGCTTATATAATACTCCCAATCTTTCGATTCAGTTTTTCTATAAATGTTATATGCAAGATTATAGGAGTCCTATCGCTATCAAAGAGTGTCGAATCTCTTTTTCATCAAACACCTATCACTAGAAGATAACAAAAAAAACCACCAGCCTGAAACATTTGCTGACTTGAAGGGACTGGCCAATTCGTGGCTGGTTCGAAATTTTAGTCTTTAATGAACAACCACGTCTTCCAACTAATATCTAGGATATGAGACACGTCCTGAAACTGTGCAGGATAGCGATGACATGCTCACCTGTTTCAAACAAACAAAAGCATCTTATTAAAAACTATTTATAATAGGAGAAATAAAAGAAACTATAATTTAAATGTGTGCCTGTAAAATCTGTGATTATACAGGGATGCACAGAAGGCTGTCATTACCTGTTGACAAAGAGACAAATCATGTAAATGGAAATAATCATTAAGTCCTCTTCTGCAAATCAACCACTTCGTCGATCGGGGTCGGAAAAAATATGACCTAAAATATGGGCGGGAAAGCTCCCAATCAGAAGTCAGAAAGACATAGACATCGGCAGATGAGTGCTTTGCACAGCCGCAACAGCGGAAGATAAAAGACTACAGTCATGCGACTAAAATACCAGCCCGCATCGGTGAGCGGTGCGCTTTTTATTTCGGGTGATTAGTTGCTTTGGGAGCCGCAACAGTGGAACGTTAAGGGCTTTGGGAGCCACAATGGCGGAAGATAAAGGACATCACGCCCCGCCATGTAAGGTCTGAATCGGAAGAGAAAACAACTAAGTATCGGAAAGGTTGTTCTTTCTGCGGCCGCAATGGTGGAAGATAAAACCCAAAGATCGACGAAACAACAAAGCGGAGTTTGAAAGGTCAATACAATAATCGGGGGGCTTAGTAGTTTTCCGTCCGCAACTGCGGAGAAGCGAGTAACAAAATGTTCCGATGGAAAATCAAAAGTTAGCCGATTGAGACAAATGCGTCGGAAAAATTTAGTTGTTTCAATCGCCGATGAGTTTATGACCTGCGGTACTTGCAGTGGGATCGCTATGCGCCGTTGCGGATGTTTAGTAGACTGTCCTTTTGATAAACAGGGCATCCGACCGCCGATGAACATATTAAAAACATTATTAATTAATTATTTAGAAATAATGACTATATAATTAATAATAATTAATATGTTTAGTCATCATTATAAAAAAATATTAGATCAATCACTGAAATTCTAATTCAATTTTTTGATTTCATGAACTCTTCCAAAATGTATATCAAAATCATCAAATATAAATGATCAATCAATTTATTGAGATTTCACCAAAAATGTTTATTATTGTTTTCAAAACCTCAAAAGTGGGGAGATTGTCAAAATATGAATTTGATCCAATGTTGTTGCACTAAGACAAAAAAAATCAAATTGTCTAAGGTAGTATAGATCATGCAAGCATTGATTGAGGAACTAAGAATTCAAGAGAGTCAAGCGATCACCAAACCTTTAAGCCTTGTAGGATATGTTAAAGATCAACCAAGAAGCACAAGGACTTAAATGACAAAAATAAGTTAAGCTAGCAAATCTCTTATCTCAGGAAAGTCAAGCCAAAAGAGAAAGCACCAAAAAGTTGAAGGATGAAAATAAATAAAGTTGTGAAATCATTAAATAATTCAACCAAAAATAAAATGAAAACTAAGGCTACAAATTTACGAAATTCTAATGGGGGAACCCTTCATTTTGTATAAAATGAAGGGGAGTTGTTGGGGTGCCAACAAATGGCGACTTTCTGGGCGAACCAGTTATCTCTGTATGTTTACCTGAAGATTAAAGATATAGGAAAACAAAATCTAGATTTTCTTGAAATATCAAACTTCACACCACATGACTTTATCTTATCACTAGCCTATATAATAAAGTTTGAACTTTAATATTGTCACAATCAAATGAATTGTCGCAACTATTATTCAGAGACTTTGTAAAGATGAACGACTTTGAAATATATGCATAGCAAATAGACCTGATCAAGAATCCTTTCTCAACAGCTAAAATAATCGAATAACACCAGCATAAATATATGACCTCCATACCTTAAGAGGATATCTAGATAAGTTCCCCATCCATTAAATATAAATAATTGAAAGATAATTTTTTTTTTATAAAATCTTTGATTCAAGACTACTATCCTGGCTTGGTAACCAGCTATTGATAGCATCATTCATGAGAACTGCTAGAGATAAACAAGCCAGCTCGTGATGAGACCTCCTGTCCCTTGATCTTATGACCAAGAGCCATCACCCTGGTGATCGAAAATGATGTTATCCCTGATAGGGCTGATGATCATGATTAGGTCGGCTCGTAATGAGACCTCCTATTCTTCAATCAAAGTTTAGTTTAGTTTATTTTATTTTTTTTAATGGATGAGAAACAAATCCAGATAATACCCCTATAATAACATGGAAGGCCAAAAGATGACCAATGCCATTGATTCATAAATATTTTGAGAGAAAAGTTTCCCAACAAGTTAACTTGCCTAGCTAATGATATCATTCTCAAAATAAAGTCCAAGAATAATAACCGCGAGTTCAACTGACTGATTAGCTAAGTTCATAAGAAGTCTTTCAAGGCTAGGAGTGATTCAGTCACAGTAAGAACATTTGATATGGAAAGAAATTTCTTACAATGATTTCTTTTAAGGATATCAGGTTGATTAGTAGAGATATGTGGACATCTAGCACTGTGCCATCAAAGTATTATTAATGCTCCCTTAAAAACAAAGAAGAAAATCAAAAAGCTGAAAATATTAAATTCACTACTGAAACCAATCAACCAATAAAAATCACTAATTGAACCAAACACTCAAAAGATAGAATCCGATCAAATCCAAAATTCAACAAAAAGGTATGTATTGAAATCCAAAAGAAAAATTTCTCGAAACTTTAACTGAGAGTCGAGGAAGGTAATAAGTTCAAAAAAACAAATTTTAAGATATGATCACTCTCTATGTGACGAGCTATACAAAATAACTTAAAAATCACGAAATTATAACATGCGTAAGAAATAACGACAAATCTCCTAATATTAAAATTGACCACAATATAAAAATTTAAATTTTAGATAAAGGTCAATATGAGATGGAAAATAGGAGACACAAATATAATATGTATGTCAAAATGGTGATTTTCACACAAAGTGTCATAAACTTATTATTGATGTAAAGTGTCGAAAATATTTGAATATTGCAGAATCATTCAATTGTTAAAATATCTCTTCATTCTTTTAGGACTCATTTAATTAATCGATGAGAAGATTGAGTAAGTCGAATCCTTTTATTCATCATTATTTACAAAAGGAAAATGAAAAGTCTAAGTTGTATAGTTTTGTGAGAATAATTACAAAGTGAGCAAGATGTAATGATTACAACTCTTTATTTTGAAAAACAAAAATAAATAAAAAACCTAAAAGAAAATGGTCATAACAAAATCTTCTAAATCAAAGATAATCTAAGAAATAAAGAAGACTTGTAAGAAACTAATTATTTCAAAAAGCACGATATCAACTCAAAATCTAGTCAATATGTACAAGGCCGAGGTGATAAGAAATCCAATCATCTAGGTCTCAAAAGTGAAAACAAAAAGCAATCAAGTGAAACCAAACTCAATATTAATTTCCTTTGATGATTAAATTAATTTGTGCAAATCATTATTAATTTCATGTCACAACTTCACTAAGCATCATAATCGGATGAAAGAAAATTCTTAAATCGAAGATCAACACGTAATAATATTTTACATAGATTTAATTGATCTGAAATTATAAAACAACTTTCCATATCCTCAATTATATTTATCTTAATTTGTGGTTGTGATAATATCAAAATAAGACTTTTCCTTAAATTATAAATATGGCAAGTATTCATAGGAAGGCCTAAATTATTAATTTTGAAAAATGATCGATTACAAAAATTTAGAGAAATATTCATCAAAACAATATTTATGAGCAAAATCAGGAATTGGCATGAATGATTTAGAAATTTCAAGGAGTTGATTTAGCAAACTCATTTCAAGAGAAAATCAAAATTTGAATGATAAAAGAAATAACCATAAGGCTAGTCTACACATTTTAAATAAATTGATGAATGTCACTGTAATAATTTAAATATAGTCTAAAAGTGTATAATTAATGACATCATCCCACAATCGTGTAAAATAACCTAATGATATATTTATCATTACTGAATTATTGTAAATTTAGGATTTCTCACAATTAATACCAAAATTCAATACTTCAAAGTTTAAAAAGATAAATAACCAATATACAAATTTTGAAATGGAAATAAGATAAAGAATTCACTTCCCTGATGTAAGGCCATACTTGTATTCATGCATTCTCGATGGTATCACTTGCTTCAAAACGCTTTCTAACTTGTCAATCCAACCAAGTGTACCTGACCAAAAATTAAGTAGAGATCAATCTATCCTTAGCAGAAAACTATTGAGCTGATTAATAAATATATACATTCTTATATTTACTACTATTTGTGAAATCAAAACTAAAATTAAGAAGTAAAGAAAAAGAAAAGAAACTACTCTATCTTATTCCTAGTCTTATTTTATGTACACTAAAATCAAATATTCAATCATAATCAGGTAAAGTCAAAAAGCCAATGAAGCCATTGAAGCATTTGTAACCCTGCAAAATAAAACATATCGAATATTAATAATATGAATTGAAATGCTTCATACTGAAAAATAGAAAGTATTAAATTAGAAATTATATTTATAAAAGGAAGAAGAAGATGACATGAAAATCTTTTAAAATATGATTCTTGCAACCATGCATAAACTGGGTCAAAAAAAGAAGATTGGAGGAGATCTAAAACTCGTGAAGATTCAATGGAATGTGTGATAGCAAGTTCATCAGGATAGTAATCAAAAAGTGGCATGTCGAGATTATGATCAAAGGATCCAGGAAAAGTTAAAGTAGAGGATATATTTTGTAAGGAAGTATCATCATAAATTTGAAAATCAAATCTTGACATTACCTTAGAGTAAGCACTTTCCCTTTGAAATTCATGAGATTTTGATGATTCAATTAATTTACAATTAAAAAGATTAGTATCGTCAAAATCTAAAACATTATAAGAAATGGTTTTAACTTCTAACTTAACTTCTTCAATATTATCGTATGCATGAGATTCATGAGCGATATTTATAAACTTATTTTCCTCATTCTTAAACAACAAATCACTTTGCATAGGAACTGACCATAGTGTTTGTATATTAGTATCTGGACATGAACTATAATCAGTAAATAGAGCCGGATATAAAGCATGATAACTTTCCAAATGTTGAAAATTAGATGTTCCTGTTTGCAAAGGACAATCTTGATTAACTGACTCAAGAGAAAAATCATTATCCATATTTTGATTTGTTGATATTTTTTGTGGAGGAATGAGATAATTTTGTTCAATTTGAGAAGAAGAAAATGCAAAATCATGATTTATGCAACGATCATTCAAGGATTTGGTTTTAGATCCTAAAATCATTGATTCCTTTTCAACTACAATTGCTTGAACAAGAGAATGATTTTTAATGTAAGTGTCGAATTTAAATTCTTTTGTTCTTGAAATTGTATATTAGAAGATCCTAAGATTTGTTGATGTTCAACAATTTTAGTGTCAGAATTTGGACCAATAAAATTAGACCTTGAATCAATATTAACCGATGAAGTGATGCAACCATCAACATGCATATCGTTAATTAGAAGCTTATCATTATTTGTTTGACCATATAAAGTTGAATGAGAATCAAGAAATAAAAATAAATCTGTTATTTCTTCTGCAGAAAGTTGATCTTTCTCATGGAATCTAAAATGCATTGACATAAATCTTGAAAAGAAAATACTAGTAGATTCACCTTCTTGTTTGCGAAGATTTCCGATCTCATGCCTCAACTCTTGATAGTTATAATCCTCATGCGCATCAATAAATAACTCCATGAAATGTTTCCATGAATGAATGGATTTAGTTGGTAACATTTCGAACCAGCATCGAATTCTTTTTTTGAAAGTGACAGTAAAAAGCCTGCAAATCTTACTCTCACACACTATACGATAATGGTTACAAATATCTATAAATTCAGTGAGATGTTTCAAAGCAGTCATTTTACCTTCTCCATCAAAACTTAACCTTTGCAAGAGATTTACTGCACTTTTAGAAATACCTCCAGCAGGCCCAGGCATGTTGAAAGCATGTTCTAAAACAGTAATATGAGCCATTTTTAGAATAGATCAAAATTTAAAAGAAATAGCTCAAAAGGGCTTACTTGGCGATCGACCCTCCTTCTAGCGCCATTTGTTGGCCTGATTTTCTGACCTAGGCCAACAAGGAGATTATGCCCACACAATCAGCTTAAAGCAATGTCCGGTGTGTTTGGAGTAGCAAAATCTCGCAGGTTATGGTCCTGCTACCAGCTGAATTTTTCTCTTAAGGAGAAACTAAAATTCAGCGAAAATCTATCCTAATGTTATTTCTGTCTAACTAAACTCTAAAATTAGTTTAAACTGCCTATGTTATCCTATACTTGCTTTCTTAAGGAAAGTCTTCGATTGTTTGAAATTTTATATTTAATTTTCCGAATATAAAAGACTGTTTAAAATTATTCTAAAATTGCACAAATTCTATTTAACAGCTGTTAACTAAAATATACTAAAATAAAACTAATCTGAACTATCTTAACTATCCTATCTCAGTTGAGAGCAAATTTAAATATTATATTAATTATTAATTAATGAAAGATGAACATAAAGATAAAGGGTAGGATCTAAATAGAAATATCTAAGCCATACACACTAAGTCATTCTGCTATAACTTATCAGAAAAACTGAGATAAACAATTACTTCAAATTTTCTGAAGTGTCTAATTAATTAATAACTAATAACCAACATTAGATATTTGAATAAGAGATAATGATCAGTATGAAATCATTGTAAAAATACAAATGATATCTAACAGACACAAATATATATCCTTATATCATGAATTTACAGTAGAAACACTAGTAAACTCAGTCACAATGACATATTAATTCAAATATAATATTGGGCTGACAAAGTGAAATACTGATTAATAATCACAAGCATAACCAAGTACACTATATTAATATTAAAATAGAAGATCATATACTGAAATATAAAGAGTATCCAAAACAATACCAGTCACGATATCAACCTGGAGATTTCCAGTCACGTCCCAGATCCAAAGATAAAACTTCAGCCAAGAACAAAACTAGCATCAAAATAATATTTCAAGTATCTTTACTTCAGTCACTCCATCCTCCTCCCACTTCTCATAAAAATTACAAGCTTATATAATACTCCCAATCTTTTGATTCAGTTTTTCTATAAATGTTATATGCAAGATTATAGGAGTCCTATCGCTATCAAAGAGTGTCGAATCTCTTTTTCATCAAACACTTGTCACTAGAAGATAACAAAAAAAACCACCAGCCTGAAACATTTGCTGACTTGAAGGGACTGGCCAATTCGTGGCTGGTTCGAAATTTTAGTCTTTAATGAACAACCACAGAAGGCTGTCATTACCTGTTGATAAAGAGACAAATCATGTAAATGGAAATAATCATTAAGTCCTCTTCTGCAAATCAACCACTTCGCCGATCGGGGTCAGAAAAAATATGACCTAAAATATGGGCGGGAAAGCTCCCAATCGGAAGTCGAAAAGACATAGACATCGACAGACGAGTGCTTTGCATAGCCGCAACGACGGAAGATAAAAGACTACGGTCATGCAACTAAAAGACCAGACCGCATCGGTGAGCGGTGCGCTTTTCATTTCGGGTGATTAGTTGCTTTGGAGCCGCAACGGCGGAACGTTAAGGGCTTTGGGAGCCGCAACGACGGAAGATAAAGGACATCACGCCCCGCCATGTAAGGTCTGAATTGGAAGAGAAAACAACTAAGTATTGGAAAGGTTGTTCTTTCTGCGGCTGCAACGGCGGAAGATAAAACCCAAAGATCGACAAAACAACAAAGCGGAGTTTGAAAGGTCAATACAATAATCGGGGGGCTTAGTAGTTTGTTGTCCGCAACTGCGGAGAAGGGAGTAACAAAATGATCCGATGGAAAATCAAAAGTTAGCCGATTGAGACAAATGCGTCGGAAAAATTTAGTTGTTTCAATCGCCGATGAGTTTATGACCTGCGGTATTTGCAGTGGGATCGCTATCCGCCATTGCGTATGTTTAGTAGACTGTCCTTCTGATGAACAGGGCATCCGACCGCCGATGAAAATATTAAAAACATTATTAATTAATTATTTAGAAATAATGACTATATGATTAATAATAATTAATATGTTTAGTCATTATTATAAAGAAATATTAGATCAATCACTTAAATTCTAATCCAATTGTTTGATTTCATGAACTCTTCCAAAATTTATATCAAAACCATCAAATATAAATGATCAATCAATTCATTGAGATTTCACTAAAAAATGTTTATTATTTTTTTCAAAACCTCAAAAGTGGGGAGATTGTCAAAATATGAATTTGATCCAATGTTGTTGCACTAAGACAAAAAAAATCAAATTGTCTAAGGTAGTATAGATCATGCAAGCATTGATTGAGGAACTAAGAATTCAAGAGAGTCAAGCGATCACCAAACCTTTAAGCCTTGTAGGATATGTTAAGGATCAGCCAAGAAGCACAAGGACTTAAATGACAAAAATAAGTTAAGCTAGAAAATCTCTTATCTCAAGAAATTCAAGCCAAAAGAGAAAGCACCAAAAAGTTGAAGGATGAAAAGCAATAAAGTTGTGAAATCATTAAATAATTCAACCAAGAATAAAATGAAAACTAAGGCTACAAATTTACGAAATTCTAATGGGGGAACCCTTCATTTTGTATAAAATGAAGGGGAGTTGTTGGGGTGCCAACAAGTCCTCACTTGATTGAGCAGCTGAAAAGAGTAAACAACCCTGTATCAAGGACTATGGATTTTTGGGTAGACAGTATCCTAGAAGGATATATTATTGAGTTTGTTGTTGACACAATAACCTCATATAGTGTGTCCGAGCAGAATTTTTTTCAAGGACGACGCATCAGATACCTGTCATCTTTAAAGACGTGGATTTAAAAGGTTTTAATGTGAAAAAGTAATTCCGTGAATTCAAGACTGAATAGCAAAGGGTGGCTATGTATCAGCAAAAACCTAGAGTGAGATATTCCCAGGAGATAGCGGAACTGAACTAGAGCCAGGAGTTTTAAGAAGTGGAAGAAGATTCAGGTCCGACAAAAGAAGAAAAACTCTGTTAGAATGAGGGAGTTGCAACACAAATCGAGAAGAAGAAGGTTATGAGTTTGTGTCATACTTAGACAAAGGATCTTGTGACAAAGAAGAGGAATACCGGCCGATCTCAGAAGGAGACGAAGAGTCAGAAGAGTCGAATGAAGCTCCAGAACAAGAACGTGCTTACAAATCACCTACAGCACCCGAGGTAAGATCGCCATACCTGTCTCTGAGTAATTATGTAAATACAAGTACTACTAACACTGTAAATAGCCGACAAGGAAGTCCGACTAGTACAAATTTTGTTCTGACTATACTAGTAGCAAATACAATGGATGGAGATTACATTAAGGTCCCAATATTCAATGGAAATGGGTTGGAAGACCCAGAGCAACATTGGTTTCTTTGTGACGTTGTCTGGACTGGTCACTATACGACAGATGTAGGATGAGAATATCAAGAAAGTGCAGATGATCACGACTTTGCGAGGTCATGCACTGGAATGGTATATGAATTTTTGTATAGTACCAGCAGGATTTCTCTCGAAAACACTAAACGATATTCAACTGGGTTTGATAGATGTATGAAAAAAGATGAAGTCTGAATCATAGTGAATCACTGAGATCAAAGAGATTAAGTAGCTACAAACAGAATCTGTTTGGGGCTTTTGACCAAATATTTAAGACATTAATGGCCAAAGTGAGTTTCCAAATGTCAAATGTGCAACACAAGGAATGGTTTATTGCCACCTTGCTACCACATATATAAACCCTGTTGATGCATCAAAAACTTGTGTCCTAGATAGAGGCTCTTGAAATAGCAATGGAATTAGAAGCCTCACCAGTTGGAGACACTGGCTCGGGAATTATGTAAATTCAGTTGCAGCTGACCAATATTACGGTGCGACTCCAGGACATTAAAAGAGGAAAGGAAGTTCAGCAGGAACTATGGTGTACAAGATGCAGAACATATGGACACCATAAAGATAATTTCCCAATGCTCATGAACTATGTCATAGTAGGTGCACCGAACCCATTAAACACCCAAGGAATGACTTGGTGTAGAATATGCCAGATTGGAGGTCACAAGTATGAGGAATGTATGTACTTACAGAAGATTGTAAGTGCACCTTCTAGTATGTATTGTAAATTTTGTAAATCAAAAGGTCACGACGACAAAGATTGCAGAGCCCTTCAACTACTGCAAGAAAAAATAATGGATACCTACTTAATGAAAAATGATGAGAAAATGCAAGTTGAACGAGTGTAGCCTCAGTATCATCCTGCGCAATATCAACAACAACAAAAATATCCTCAACCGCAATACCAGCAGAATCAGTATCCTCAACAACAATAATACCCTCCGCAAAGGGGGGTGGGGATTTTAGAGGTCGAGGACAACAACCAGGGGGAGGATTTGGTCGAGGAAGAGGCCAAATTGCATGTTATAATTGTTAACATCCATGACATTTTTCCTGAGACTGTCAAAGTCTTGCTAAAAATTGTACATACTGTAAAGCATTTGATCACACTGTAAAACAATGTTCGTAACTTATTGTGAAATGGAAGGATAGAACTGTTGTTAACCCCAACCTAGTGTAGAATCCGAATCCAAACCCCAATTCGAATATTAAGATGATTTCTACTGAACCAAGACAATCCCACATTGTTGTATTTACATGAGGAGGTGTTGTGACGGGAGCAGACCAAATCACACATCAAGGAAAACCATAAGTGAGACATATGACACAAAAGAAATATCCACTAGATGTACAACAGGAGAAAGACGTATTCTTGAAGGTGCGGCAATACTTTGTTGATACCAATAAACCGTCGACATCTGGAAAAGTTAGAGCTATACCTGAATGAATTGAACAACTAATCAGGAAGCCGCTAATGAAAAAGGTTAGTAAACTTAAATAATTTTTCAAAAGTTGTTTAGCACTAATCCATGATAAAGACGTTGTTGCAGAACTGACAACACTCATAGAAGAAACTACAGAAGACCTACGACCTGAGAAAAGAGTTAATCATTTTAGGAGAAAACTGAAGACAGGACGAGAACTGCGAATGACTGTGTAGATAGGAGATTATGATATGGACTATATCATTGTAGATTTGGTCTCGGATGTCAATATGTTGACAAGACAAACATGGGAAAGCATGAATAATCTGTGACTGTACTGGTCTCCTATTTAGCTAAGGCTTAAGAACCAGTCGAAGGTTCTACCAATCGGTAGACTAACCCAAGTACCTATTGAAGTCGAAGGCTTAAGAACATATGCCGACTTCGAAGTTATTGACATTGTCGATGACACAAACCCATATCCCACACTTCTAGGAATTGATTGGGAAATAGACAACCAAACTATTATAAACTTCAAGGAAAGGATATTATCTTTCAAAGATTCTGAAATAAGAGTGGTTGCACCAATTGATCCGATTGAAGGACACCAATATGTCGAGCATGTACATAGTGAAGGGAAAGACAATTCTCTGGACCAGTTGTACAACATCATGTCTTCAAAGGAAGACTATATTAACCCAACAACTGATGGAAACTTGAGTTGGCGGAGTGTAAGCTCGTACATGTCCGACTCAGGCGATGCTCTGGAAAATTGACAAAATAGGCTACATGAAGTCTCCATCAGAATGGTAGGAGCTGAACCAAGTGCGATTCCTACCAATGAAGGATTACCTAACCTTGCAACGTTTTTGGTATAATTTGAAGAAAAAGTCACAGAGTCACATCGATTTTCTGCCTTGGACTATGTGTTGAAAGCTATGCCCACTAGATGGTGGGGTACACACAAGCAATCTATCTCTGAATGGACACAATGTAGATGATTAATGGAGATCAGATTCTGAGAAGAGATTAGTTATGCTGATCAAAAATACATAGGACTGACAGATCCTAGGAAACATATTGAGCATTGTCGAGGGTTTTGGAAAGAATATCTGCGACAATATTGGGTTCATCGATTCATCAACAATTTAGAAATGTTACCGATAAGTTGGTACACCTCAGAAGAGTTGTGACGAGGAACCATTGAATGGGAAAGATTAGTTGTAAGCTTTACCCAGAAACTTGAATTCGTAAGCGAACATCCAACATTGGATTCTACGTTACAAATCATAAAGGAGAAGATCCTTAAATAAATACCGGTTGCAGACAAGAACTTCCATCATTGCCACATGACTACACATAGCTGGATGTAGTGTTATAATATCATGAATGGTCTGAGTGATAATGACCCATTCACCATAATATCCATGTGTCAGAAGGAATGTGCGAATTGGAAAGAGTTCGCACGTGTGAAAATACACAACACCTTGTTCGATACGACATAAAAGAAGGTGGGGGGGGGGGGGGGGGATTGACAATGAGATTTTTGGTACCATCCCACTTTATAAAAATAACTAACATTTAAACTGACAGGTCAATGGTGGAATAACGCAAAAATATTTGATCAAAGAGCCCAAGGTACACCCATGCGTCGGAAAGGACAGATTCCTTTCTAATTAATTGTCTGTGCATGCGAAGAATGATTAGCATCAATTAAGGTATTTATCAAGATTCACTACCAAGACCCAGTTCGTTGCTTACCAAAGAAGAACACTACCACTGTTTCCACCCCTAAGCACTGAACCGGTGAGGTTGTAGTATAGTCATTTCCCTTTCCACCACAAGCACAGTTGAATCCAATTCTGTATCACCTACCTCGATCATGGAGGACACTACTGGATACATGCCACTTTTGATCAACTCGATTAATGTACAAACCAATCCAGGAATATAGAAAAATTATAGTAAAATGGTTAGGAAAGAATGACCAAGTCCATCAGGGACTAAGCAAGGAAAACACACTAGCACCAACAAAAGGAAGGGGAGAGAAGTAACACCCCAGATCCAACCCCACCAGTAGCAGAATATTTTGAGACAAGAAATTTTTTGCCACCCTATGTCTCACCCAGACGCATAAATGCCCCATAAGTTAAAATCCCAAAGAATGGAAAGATCCCACTGATAGTGCCACTATTACCCGAAGGGGTGAAGGTATTGAAAGATATTTTTATCTAATGTGGAAAAGCTATCTTATGCCGATCATGATACCAAGCCGTAACCATCCTTGGACTACAAAAACTGTATGGACATTGTTCCTGACACTGTAGAGGTGCCTCAATGATTTGTTGCAAAGGAATGGGCCAAGGGATTGGAGCAGTCTAGCATATTATCGTTACTGTATATGCCACATTTTTGGCATAGTACTCAAATTACCACTTGTTTCAAGAAGTTACTTCTATTTTTTCTCGGAAGGGGTTCTCTAGTTAGGAAAACCCATATATATGGATTTTCATCTCATTGTCACCATCACAGGCCTACCAATCGCTGGAATGGACCCAACACCACTGCTAAAAAAGGATCAAGAGGCCGCCATAGCTAAACATATGAAGAAAAATTATGGCATACAAAGAAGCAAAAGGGGTTTTGATTTGTACCATTGACAACCCCACTATTCAATTTGTTGCCAAGGTATTGTCCTCCAAGTTACTCTGCAAAATTTGCCAGGACCAGTGTACTGTGGGAGAAATTGGACTTCCAGAGCTCTGCACGGCATGAACTCAGATCAACTGGTCTCAATTCTTATTGAATGAGCTTGTACAAGACGTGAGTAACACACCTGAAAAGGGTAGGGATTTTCACTACTCATGGTTGTTACTTTTAATTTCATTCGTAGCATGGTCTAACCCATAAGACTACCAAGGGCTCGACCTACCAGTTCCTTGTCAAGGAGAAAAATATTAGAAGCTTTGGTACGAGAAGGATCTAAAACACTGACATAAGCAAAGCAATATCGAATTCTATATGCACAGGGAGGCTATACAACACCAGGTAAGGGAAATGTACATGTTAGATGATGCCATTGTTTAGCAATTCTGGTCCATTGTTAAATTTGAGATTGGCCCGCACCATATTTACATGCATCCACGACAACAGATGCAACGCCAAAAGCTACAAACCAAGTTTATCATGACAAAGGAAGAAATCCAGAAAATTATTAATCAATGGCCAAAGTAATGGTGTGTTCCACTATCTGAAGAACAAATTCAACAATAGGACAACAGATTACAAGAAGATAACTCAGATGAGGAAAACAAGGAAGAAGACCCCCTAGAGGATTTAGATTTCGAAGAAAGTCACACCCATCCCTATTAACAGATCCAAAATCATAAAATGAGGGGGGGAGAAACCCAAGAGGAATAAGTATAGCCAAAATGGAAGAAGAAGAAGATGAAGGTCGTCAGAACTACAAACACCGTTAGTTTGTACAATGAGGATGTGCAACTAATGATTGAGGCAATAACCGAAGCAGTGCAGACTAGTTTCAATTCTATAGAAGAACGACAAGAGGAAATATCAGGTATAGTCACTAACCTCCTTAAGGTTCTGTGTAAAGTAGTTGAAGACGTTAAAATTGTTGTTGATTGTCTGAGTGCAACGGTCGAGTACCAAGCCCCATAAAAAACATGATGAATGGAGCAAACTGTGCCCTCTGTGCCAGTTCTACCAATAATGGTACAAGTATCTGAAACCATGTTAAGTTTGGCACCCCAGAATAATATTGGTTTTTAGGATACTGACCAGCTTATTATAGATTTTTCGTCTATGCATATGACTGACGTATATGCGGTCCAGAGTGCTGTCAATGCAAGCGCAACCTGGAAACAAAGGTAAAGGCTGCACATAAATACATCAAGAAAATGAAACTTGAAATTCAAGAAGCTGAACAAAAGAAGCTGGAATCGGACATAAATTGTCAGAAAACCAGTGAAGCAGTAGCCCTTTCCTGCAGGAACTTTGAGGGAGAAGGAATAACAAGAGAAATGACACCATATGCCAAAGTAGATTAGTTAGCTGAGATATAGAGTGACCTTAAGAAAAAAGTAACTCAATTAGAAGAGAAAAGGAGACCCAGCACACCCCTAGAAGTACCAGCATGCAGAAGAGACGCAATCACTTAGGATGCGAAAAGAATAGAAGTAGAGAAAACATGTGCTAAGGTTGTGGACCAAGTCTCCTAGGCTTGGTAAGCCCTAATGGATGATGATCAATCACAAAGTATTGCAAGTGAGCTCACTACGTTTGAAGAAAATATAACGCAGATAAGAAACGAGATGAAATAACTACCCTTGGAGAAGAAAAAGATCAAGGCAACAAAGATGCAGAAATTGTAGCAATAAATGACTGTGTTGCGCACCCATCAGCAGCAATGCGAGGAAAAGGTAGAGGAATTGCAGGCATGAGTAGAGATATTTACATGATTAATTCATCCTGCACACTAGAAGGTGCACGAAGTAGCGACTGTTAGAATTTTATCATTCAAGCTAGCATTATGTTAGGATATTTAACTGAGAGAATAACAAGTACATCAATCAAACACAAAAGACAATGAACACAATGTTTTTCCTCAGGGAAACCATAAATGAAGAAAACCTCGCAACTTCCTCAAAGATAGAATCAGCACCAAAAGTAAAACCCCAAAATAGTAAGATGATCTCCCGACAACAGTAGCCTCTTTCTTCCTATCCCTAGTGTCATCTTCTTCCTCAGCTATATGCTACAATCGAGTGTGAGTGAGTGTGTTCTAAATAGAGAGGCTAGCTCTCTATTTATACTAATTCTTGACTTGACAAAACCCTACTAGGGATAAATTCTCTAGGAGAGTCTAATAACCCTAGTGCCTCAAACTACGGGGACTTTAACCCTTGATCAATAGGAGGGTTACCCACAATGACTTGACATGACTTGTTTACATTATAGAACCTCCCAATAGGAACATCGGGGCATGACATGACTCAATTACATTATAGATACTTCCCAAAATAAACATCGGGGTACAATACATGAAGTATACATGTGAATACATTTCGAAGTTACATATACATCAACACTCCCTCTTAACTAGGAAGGTATTCTCTTGACAGAATTTGTCAACACTGGTCTTCTTCTCTAGATCATCTCGTCATATGCATCTTCATGTCATCTTCATCTTGGATCTGGATCATCACTGGATCTGGATCATCATCACTGGATCTGGATCATCACTGGATCTGGATCATCACTACTGGATCTGGATCATCACTCGATCTAGATCATCTCGGAGACATCATAACTGGATTTGAATCATCACTCGATCTGGATCATCACTAGGTCATTGTCATAGGTGCTATCTCATGATTCTTCTCATCACAGGAAGTTCTACAGAGCTAGCCCTTTTTCATGCTGGTTGTAGGCCTAGCCTCCTTGTAGGTCTTCTATAGCCCTTATATCTGACCCTAAGTCAGAATGGCCAGCACTCACATCTGACCATGAGAGGAACATATCCAACATCATGTCAGAAATGCACAACCCTTACATTCACTAGCATGACAGTACTCAACTACTATCATCTGTGAAAAGGCTCAGCACTCACATTTGACCTTGACTCCTCAGAAAGGCACAACACTCACATCTGACCTTGACTCGTCAGAAAGGCACAACACTCACATCTGACCTTGACTCGTCAGAAAGGCACAACACTCACATCCACCAGCACGACAGTACACAACTACTATCATCTGTGGAAAGGCACAACACTCACATCCGCTAGCATGACAGTACATAGCTACTATCATCTGTGGAAAGGCACAACACTCACATCCACCAACATAACAGTACACAACTACTATCATCTATGGAAAGGAAAAACACTTACATCTGACCTTGACTCATCAAAAAGGCACAACACTCACATCTGACCTTGACTTGTCAGAAAGGCACAACACCCACATCTGACATGGAAGGAACCAATCCTCTCACCATGACAGAATGGAAACAACCCTTATATCTAATCAAGTGGGAACACA
Organism: Pseudotsuga menziesii; assembly: GCA_001517045.1. Classification (NCBI taxonomy): domain Eukaryota; kingdom Viridiplantae; phylum Streptophyta; class Pinopsida; order Pinales; family Pinaceae; genus Pseudotsuga; species Pseudotsuga menziesii. The sequence goes on along the minus strand of LPNX011174407.1, from coordinate 351,553 downwards.
TCCCTCAATCACATTAGAATGGCCATGCACTCATATCTGATCATGTGAGAACACATCTCACAGTCATATCAAAATGGCCCTTAGTCCTAGACTGAGTTTTCCTAGTAACTGATGAGGTACCTCCATTCAAAGAATGGCAATAGCCCTTATATTTGATCATGTAGGAACCAATCCTACAGTCACATCAGAATGGCTAGCAATCATATCTGACATGGAAGGAACCAATCCTCTCACCATGACAGAATGGATCAGCCCTTACATCTGGCCATGGAAGGAACCAATCCTCTCACCATGTCAGAATGGCTCACGGACTCATCACTTCCCCTTGGGGGAAATCTCAATATGGAGAACACCAATCTTCTCCCTGAAGTACTCAAACTTCACTTTGGCTAATGGCTTCGTTAACATATCCGCTATCTGTTCGTCCGTCGCAACATACTGGAGCTTCACTACTTTTCTCTGCACCATATCCCTGATATAGTGATACTTGATTTCGATATGCTTTGGCTTGTCATGGAACACCGGGTTCTCCGACAACTTCACACAAATTTGGTTGTCGCAATATATACAAGTAGCATCCAACTGGAGATCAAAGAAATTAGACAGTAACTTCCTCAGCCATACCGACTCACAACTAGCTGAACAAGCTGTGACATACTCTGCTTCAACTATACTCAGTGCCACACAGGATTGCTTATGCTAAACCAAGAGATCATACCTGATCCCATACTGAAGCAATTCCCTAAAGTGCTCTTCCTATCGATGGCACTGCCTACCCAATCTGAATCAACATAAACCTCCAGGTTAATCTTCTGACTCGCCTCATACTTGAGCCCATAATCAACTGTACCCCTCAGGTACCTCAGAATATGCTTTGCAGCAATCAAGTGAACATGTCTCAGATCTGTCAGGAACTGGATCAAGGTGTTCATAGCAAAGCAAATATCTGGTCTCGTGTTCATCAAGTACATCAAGGACCCAATCATCTAACAAATACATCATGGCATCAACTGCTTCTGATGAAGCATCACTTAATAGCTTCAGGTTCAATGCCATAGGTGTGGTCATGGCCTTGCAGTCCATCATCCTGAATCTCTTCAGGATCTCTATCGTATATTTCCCTTGTCCCAGGGAAATTCCATCTGCATTCTGCCACACCTCCATGCTTAGGAAATAATGCATCATACCCAAGTCCTTCATTTTAAACTCGGCAGCAAGCTTCCTCTTCATATCAGCAATCAACCCATCCATACTTGTTACAAAAAGATCATCTACATACAGTAGGAGCATCACTGGGTTGCCATCCTCAACCTTGTAATAAAGGTTGGAATTTGCTTTACTCTTGGTAAAGCCCAAACTTGATAGAGAGCTGTCAATTCTACTATACGATGTCCTGGGTGCCTATTTCAAACCGTATAGGGATTTCTTCAATCTACACACATGAGACTCCCTGTCATGTGTCTCAAAACCGAGTGGCTTCTCTACATACACTTCCTTTTCCACTACACCATTCAAGAAGGAAGTCTTGACATCCATCTAGTGTATCTTCCATTTCATCACTGCAGCCAGAGCAAGTATTGATCTTATGGAAGTGTATTTGGCTACAGGTGCAAAAGTTTCTTCATAATCTATTCCTTCTTTTTGGGATAAACCACGAGCAACAAATATTGCTTTATATTTTTCTATGCTACCATCTGTAGCATGCTTGATCTTGTAGATCCATTTGGAAGTTACAACCGACTTCCAATCTAGTCTTGGGACAACATCCCAAACATCATTCTTCATGATCGATTGATATTCTTCGATCATAGCATCCTTCCCTTCTTTCTGTTCTGCCGCTTCTTCATAATTGGAAGGTTCTTTATCGATGAAATCACATAATAGGGATAGATAACCAAAGCAGGATCTGGTCCTCTTTCTTTCTCTGTGATTCTCTTCTGGAGCCCCATATCTTTCCGAACCTTGGATAGCTTCTCGTACCCAAGCATGTTTCCTCTTATGAGGATTCTTCTCCTGAGGTGGAACTATAGGTTCTTAAGGTTCTTCAAATTCTCGATCTTCTTCTTGAGTTTCTTTGTTCATGGTTGTGTCATGAATTCTAGGTGCTTCCGATTCTTCAGGAACTTTAGCAGGTTTCTTTCTGGATTTTTTGTAAGCTGAGTCTTCATTAAATGTTACATCCTTGCTGATGTCAATCTTCTTGAACCCTGCGAAGGATATTCTATAAGCCTTCGAGGTTTTAGAGTATCCCACAAATATACCCTTCTTTCCTGAAGGATCTAATTTTGTCCTCTTCTCTTTTGGAATGTGTTTGTACACTGGACAACCGAATATTCTGAGATGGCTAACTTCTGGTTTCTTGCCAAAAAAGACTTCTTCAGGTGTCTTGTTCTCAAGTACTCTGTGTGGAGTATGGTTCTGTACATACACTACTGTTCTAGTAGCTTCTGCCCATAGATGCATAGGAAGATCTTGATCATGAAGCATTGATCTTGCAGCTTCCATGATAGTTCTATTCTCCCTTTCTGCAATCCCATTCTGTTGTGGATTATATGGAGTGGACAACTCCCTCTTAATCCCTGAGCCTTTGCATAAATCTTTGAATTCATTTGATGTGAATTCTCTGCCATTATCTGATCAAACGATCTTGATCTTCTTTTCAGTGTGGTTCTCGATCAAGGATTTGAATTCCTTGAACTTGCTAAATACTTCATCTTTGTTCTTCATGAAGTAAATCCATGTCTTCCTAGAAAATTCATCAATGAAAGAAACATAGTATACATACCCACTTAGTGAACTTGATGACATCGGACTGCATACATCGGAGTGAATGAGTTCCAAGATTCCTTTTGCCTTGATCTCACTACTTGGAAATGTCTTCTTTGTATTCTTTCCTTTCACACATCCTTTGCAGACTCCATCATGTTTTGCTTGAATTTCTGGAATACCTTCAACAACTTTTCTTGCAAGTGGTAGTGTTCTGTAATGCACATGTGCAGGTCTTCTATTCCAAATCTCATTTAGCTCTACTGTGTCATGGACTAAAGCTTGTTCTGGATGGCCCTTCAATTTGTATAGAATTCCTTCTTGTTCCTCAATCACTATTGAATCATTAATAGTCTTTCCCTTTGGCCACATGATAACTTGGCCATCTATAAATGCAACCCTCATGCCTTTCGCATCTAATACAAATATGGAGAGAAGGTTCTTCTTTAGTCCTGGTACAAACAATACATCTTGCATCTTCATAGAATTTCCAAAGTCTAGCTTATAGGAGGATTCCCCACTACCTTTTATTGGATACTAGTAAGCATATCCAAGTTTCACCTTGTGAGGCGATTCATGTTTTGAAAGTTTTACAAAGGACTCTTTGAATCCTGTCATATGTTTGGAAGCCCCACTGTCTATAATCCAATCATTGCTTCCATGTGTGATGTTTCGCGTGAGAGCAGAAATCAAGACATATTATTCATCACTTGAAGAGTCTTCACTTTCATATCTCGTTCTCTTTGTGGAAGGTTCATCATCCTCTGTAGCATGAGCATGATGTCTTCTCTTGATTCCCATTTTCATATTTTGTCTTTTAGGACAATATTTTGCAAAGTGTCCTACTTCATCACATGTATAACATCTGCTTCTAAGCAAATCTTTTCTAGAGTTAGTTTTATGGAAATGCTTACCTTTGGAGTGATGAGAACTTCTTTTGCTTTTCTTGGAATGAACTGTGAGGGCTTGATCTTCACTTCCCATATTTTCTTCTTGAGCTGCTATCCGAGCTTCTTCTTGAGAGAAGTCTTCCCATAGTATACTAAATTTGACTAACTTCTTTCTGGAATAGATCCCTTGAATAAAGGAGTCCCATGATCTAGGGAGACCATTCAAGGTGGTCATCACAATCTCTGTATTCTCCAGTTCTTCATCTACTGCTTCCAGCTGTTCCTTGATCTGAGGGACCCTTGTAAAGTAAGACTAGATGGTCTTAGCATTCTGGATCTTTACATTCTTCAGTTGGTTTCTCAGAGTCATCTTCCGGTTTATGTTCTTCCCTTCAAACAATTTGGTTAGGGCATCAAACATAGCTTTTGGTGTCTTTAGGGAGGACACCTATGGTATGAGGTGATCCTTGATTGAATCAGCAATAATCCCCTTTTCCATAACCAACTTCTTCTTGTGTAATGCCTTAGCCTCATCTCCCTCTGGAACTAGAACCTCCTCATTGATATAGGAGCCCAACTCATTTTCTTCCAGGACTAGGGAGATCCTATACTTCCAGGATCGAAAGTTATCAGCTCCCTCAAGCTTTTCATCAAGCTTGGTATGATGAGTCATCTTAACTGAGAACCTCAAATGGAAATACAAAATATTTAGATCTTACCAGGTCAAGATGTCAGATCTAGATTTGGAGCCGAATTTCTATAGTGTTGGTTCAGTAGCATATTAGGGTTTGGATTTTCCAGAGTTCTGTCCAACCAAATGCTTTGATTTTGATCTCTAAACTTCAATTTTGAGGAGGAGATCAATCCAGGCCTGTGCTCACTAAAAAATTCCACTTTTGTGGAAAGCCCTAATTTCTGGCAGCAGTGTCGGGTCCAAAACTGAAAAAGCTCAGAATTGGATTCTGCTTTGACAAAAAGATGCACCCTAGGGAGGAGAGTTAATCCAACCTTCTTTTGCTGAAAATATGTGGAGAGAGATACACAAAGTAGAAAGTCCTAGTTCCCACAGCTGCACAGTGTCTTCTTTTCAGGTTCGCTCTGATACCATGTTAGAATTTATCATTCAAGCTAGCATTATGTTAGGATCTTTAACTGAGAGAATAACAAGTACAACAATCAAACACAAGAGACAATGAACACAATGTTTTTCCTTGGGGAAAGCATAAATGGAGAAAACCCCGCAACTTCCTCAGAGACAGAATCAACACCAAAATTAAAACCCCAAAATAGTAAGATGATCTCCCGACTATAGTAGCCTCTTTCTTCCTAGCCCTAATGTCTTCTTCTTCCTCAGCTATGCGCTACAACTGAGTGTGAGTGAGTGTGTTCTAAATAGAGAGGCTAGCTCTCTATTTATACTAATTCTCGACTTGACAAAACCCTACTAGGGCCAACTTCTCTAGGAGAGTCTAATAATCCTAGTGCCCTGGAACTGCGGGGACTTTAACCCTTGATCAATAGGAGGGTTACCCACAATGACTTGACATGACTTGTTTACATTACAGAACCTCCCATGTGAAACCACACGTGTGAAGGAATCTTTGTAAGTTAGGATGATAGTTCCTTTTGTTATGTGTTACTAGAATAGGAAAGACAACCTATTAGCTGAAGATAGTAAGGCGACTGGGATAGAAACAAAAGAGGATTTTGTAATGAGTTTGTTAGAGTTTGTATCGATTTGGTTATGATTCTATAAGTTTTGGGATCTGTATCGAGTCTGTAATGGGGCTATAAAAGAAGGAACCCAAGCTGTAGATGGGTTAGCTGGTTTTAGATGATTAGATGATACAACATTTGAGTAATATCTAGACTATTGGAAAAGACACTTGAGCTAGACTTGAGATAAGTGTTTTGGTGAATGACTATGTATCACTGAGTGCATTAGAGTAGTGGTTCTATAGCTAAGTGCACATACAAGTAGAGAAGGTTGAGTCAATCTAGGCCGTGTACGGATCGCCAGTAGGAGTAGAGTAGGAATAAAAAGAGAGAAGATCAGAGACATTAGAGGGAGGAAAAGTCTGTAAAGATAGAAGAGAAGATATTGAATAGAGTCTGTAGCTTTGTGTGCAGACAAAAGGTGCATCTATTTACTCATGTCAGATGAAGAGAACCTTGCAGTTTTTTTTTCAGATGAATTTCCACGTTACATGTTGTGTTTATGTGTGACTATTGAAGTAGCTTAGATATTTGCGTGAATGTTGTGTTGAATGACTAGTCGATAATTATGTTACCATTGGATAAATGTATGACTTTCGCATTAAATTAATGAATATGAGTATGTTGTATGTTCACTGTTTATTTCCTTAAGTCGCATAAAGAAGGGTTGGGTCATGGCTTAGCGCTAGAGTACTATGCATACAAGTAATCCACCTCCCCGGTATTCGTTGGAAACCTGGGAGCAGATACTAGGTACTAAAACACCCTCCCACACAAACTACAGAAATGTGGTTCTAGTAGTTACCCATAAAATTGAGATATCTCGGGTGAGACGACATCTGTGTCGCAGGTGCTATCGGCTGAGCTCCGCTCTGTCGTGACAATATCTTGGGATTTGTTGTGCTGGGAAGAAGGGACTGAACCTGGTTCTAGGGATAGAGAGAGGGAAGAAATCCAACAAGCATAACAACCTCTTGTCCAAAAACTAGTCGAAATGGAGTCCGACCTGTCAAATTTTTATAGGTAGTGCGATATGCCCATAATATTACAAGGATTTTCTGATCCGAAATTGTTGGCTATAGGAAAATCCAACCACAATAATGATAGGAAATATGAATATTCCAGTCGCAATAAGAGGAAAATATGCGACCGAAGGAATCGAGACAGAAGAGGAATAAAGAAAGTCGAAAAATAGAGTTTGATTGATTTTGGGGAAAGATTTAGTTAGACTAAAAGCTTGATTTTAGTAACAATGCCTGATTGTATTTTGGGCCAATAGTGCCTATTTTTTGATGTAAATGATTGTATTAAAATAGCAAGACAACTCGTCGACTGACAGTTAAGAGTCAGTCGACGGTTGGATCAAGAATTGTAAAAGCATAAAAGCTTATAAAAGAAGGAATGCAAGTCGTGTGTAGGTTGATCAATCATAGAGAGAGTTTCTTATTCAGAGAATTGATCTAGGTTGTATGCAGATTGACCATTCTGTTAGTTCTAGAAATTGTTCCTAGATTACCACAAGAACAAGCTAACACAATCTCAAAAAAAACATAATGAAATTGGTTTTTTAATGGTTTTGGTTTAAAACTTCATCAGCAAGGACGTAAAACATAAACAAGCTAATACATAACTAAATCATGAACACGTGTAATAAACTGGGGATCAAACACATCTCAATAATCCATAAACATTACAGATGAAATACTGATTCCACCCACAAGATACAAGCATTTGCATGAATAGAACCTTTAAACAAGAAATGAAATTGTATGTTGAGCAATCAACCAGATCAAAAATAAAAACAACATGACAGGTAAAAAGGATTATCAGTTTTTATATAATCAATAACAGTCATCAACTTACATAAGAGTCATAAGTGCTAGCTTGAGATATCATATCTTAAAAGCCTCTCCTTGAGTCAAAATTCGAACCCTACCTCTGTCTCCTTTCCTACTTTTATACTTCTTTTCATAAAAAATAATTACATAACTGACTAAACTAACTTTTAGGTCAGGATTCAAAACAGTTATAAAGATCATTGTCTTTTCAAAAATAAACTATTAACTATTACAAAAAATAAACTGACACCTGTCACTAGTAGTCTTCATAGGTTTTTGGCTGCCTCAGCTAATAATGCAATCCCTTCTAAGGCATGTGACTGCCTTTTAGTTATCTGTTTCTCTACTTCCAAATCTTCAATCTTCTTTGACAGTCTCTCGTTCTGATGAGTCAAATTTTGATTTTTTTGGTTCAATTCCTCAAACTGGCTTTGAGTATGTCTCTTTCTTTTTAAAGCTTCCTTGGAAACAACAATTAATTCATGGTAGTGTGTGTTTATGTCATCGAGATCCTCCCTTAGTCTCCTATTAACCATAACCAATCCCTCATTGGTCTCATTTAGATAACCCATTTGGTATTTACATTGCTTCACAATCTTCTTTAAGTTATCTGCTTCTGAATCTATGCTCATTCCTTCCTGCAATGTAGAATCTTTGTCTAACAGCCATGGGATATTCATTTTCTTGAAAATTAGGTCATCTTCTTCCTCATTCTTGACTGCTTCCTCTTTAACAGGAACTTTTGGAGACTTAACTCTTTCAGTGCTGAAATCTTTAGACTGTTCTGCAATCTTATCTATGCCTATAGATGACGCCAAAATCACTGAATGCTCCTTCTGAATATAAACTGGCTGAGAACCGAGGCTTTCTTCTTCTTCCATATCTTCTTGAGATGAAGAGTGTTCAATCACAATGATTTTATCCTTCATTAATATAGGGCTTAAAATCTTCTTCATGTTAAGTCTCAGTTTGTTTTTTGCTCTTATTTTTTGGTCTCCACCTTGCTTCTATTTCTCCTAACATTAAAAATGATTTTACATGAAAATTTACAGCTGAGAATTGCACACCATCAACCTTCAATCGTGTTATAACAGATTTTCCTTTCAACTTTTCATTTGTAATTTGTACACTATCAGCTTTCAATTTGGCTGGAACTAGAACCTCTGTTATGTCTTCTTATACGTCTTTGAAAATTTGATTTCTTTCCAATGAAATTCTCCCATCTTCCTGATCTATAACAACTCTCTGTTTCTCTTCTGCATTCTTTGAAATCTGTTCTTGAATACCATGAAACAATTCTCTTGCCTCTTCACATAGAGGCTCTTCTAATTCTTTGGTTGAACATTCCTCCTGAACATTGTGTTTTACTAGTTCATTAATAACTTCTTTCTTTAACCTTTCCACCATACTATATTGCTTGTTCATCTACCTCTTTTTGGGTTGGTCCTCTTTTTCATTGTGGAAACCTGACCAAAATAAGAAATAATCCCAAGTTTTTCTCTTCTTCTGAAGGACAGTGCAAACAATCAGCTTTATTAGCCCATGATGAAAAACATATTGCTGTGTATGATCACTATGCCCTTTTATCATGTTTGACATCTTTTCTAGGATTTTCAAAAAGAAAAATGGTAAGTTCATCTTGGAATGTTGATTTAAATGCTACAGGAATCTGATATGATATTTGAATACCATGGCAAATCTTTCTTCACATGCAATGTAGCTTTGTAAAATTATAATGGCCTCTTTCCACTCAGGTTTAAACTTATCTAACTGTACACCCTTCCCCCAATCTAGGGTTCCAACTTCAGGAAAGAGGAAATCTTTTGGATTGAAGGTGAAGGGTATTTTCTTGAACCAGAACTCTCCCTCATCTACTATACCTGTGGCTTCTACTATCAATTCTTTTTTCAATTCAAATTTAAGGCTCTCAAATGAAACTGTGTTTTTATCAAAACCATGAGGAAACCCATATGACACTTCTGGGTTAAAGCCATCGATTCTTTGAAAGAAATCAAACCATCTAGGTCTTTGAAACATTGCTGCACAATGAGGAAAAATTTCTGCCCAGCTTGTATCGGTGGGTTCAACTCTGTTAGTTTTACCACTTTTTTTCATTTTCTGCAATATAACCCTAGATTGTGTATTTTTTACACCAGTTCAAAAATATTCAAAATGGTTCTTTGCAACGATGAAATTAGCAGCCAAGCAAATTTGTAATAAACAAGTTTACGATTTTTTCAATAATCCAACAAAACCAACATCATGTCAATGCAGACCATGAATCTGTTAATGATTTTAATACCTGGTTACACAGCTGTCATGATGATGAACTGAACTCCAGAATATATGCCATTATATCTTCGATAAGTGTTCAAAAACCTTCAATACTTTACTTTGCAATCGCCACAATCTCCAACCGCTTCCTCCAATAAGTTTACCAAATGAAAACCTGACAACTATGACCACGATCCTTGCAGCTTCTCATACACCTATTATAATCATCACTGAGTTTTGAATATGTGTTATCATAAGTGTTCAAAAACTTCCACCAATTTCTATTTCAAACAACCACAATTCTCCTCAATAATCTTTGCCTCCTCTCATACACTTGTCATAATGATCACTGGGATCTAAACATGTATCATTTTGTCCTCACAAGTTTTAAACATATACTATTGTCTTCGATTACAAAGCACCATCTTTATTTGCCATAATTTCACAGGTTCGAGATTCTTGTAGCGCTTTTGTTCATTGACTTCTGATCCCGTGCTACAGGAATCTCCCTTTTGCATATTTTTTAACCAAGGCTTAAAAACAAAGGTTAGGTATAAGCTAAAACTTTGAAATAAACTTTATTTAAGTTTTATAGACCTTAAATATATATATATATATATATATATATATATATATATATATATACATTAACTAATAAGACCAAATAAAAAACCTTAAAAATAAAATAATGAAATAATCAAACCATTAAAAGCCTTAAATCAAACCATTAAAAGTATTAAATCAAACAAAAAGTACCGTTTGCCAAAAATTCTCAAAACCAACTTAAATGTAAAATCATAGTAAACCAGTGCTTGAAAAAATAAGACAAATAACCTAAGAACAACATCTAGTTATAACATCTGGCTCCTATTGTGAGATGAAAGCCTCCTTGTGAGGTTTCAAGAACTTGTAGATCAGTGTCTTCTGTCCACTTAACTAAACCTGTCTACTACTCTGCAAAAATTCCATTGGGCTATGGAGTCTATATTCAATCTCTTTCACATCACTATATAAAATGAATGGCAAGTCTCTTACCTTCAGTGGCTGTAAAAGTGCTTGAGGATCCATTCACTGGATTAGACAATTTCTCACCTTCCAAAGTCTGCAATATGAAGGTATTGTTCTCCAACAGTTTTGAAATTATGAAAGGGCCAAACCATAAATTGTCAAATCTACCATGCTTACCTTTTTGTTCCTTTTTGGCATCCCACCTTAAAACCATGTCTCCAGAAGAAAATGTATTCTCCTTAATCTTTCTATCAAACCTTTCTTTGATTTTCTTTTTGTACATTTGAGCCTTTTCTTCTATAGCTTCACGTTCCCGTTGTAGTTCAATAAGTGAAAAAATTCTCCTTTGAATATCATTAGGTTCCTCTTGGAAGAATTTCATTATTGGAATACCTAACTGAACTGGAAATACAACATCAGTGCCATATACTAACTGAAAAGGAGAAGAACCAATTTCCTTATTAGTAGTTATCCTATCTTCCCAAAGTGCATATTTCAACATTGAATCCCATGACCTTTTATTCTGACTTAACAATTTTCTAATGCTCTGAATAATGTTCTTATTGGTTGATTCTACCAACCCATTACCCTGAGGGTAATAAGGTGTAGAATGCTTCAAAACAATTCCATTTTTTTCATAGAAGGTAATCATAGCTTTAGATTTGAATTCTTTAGCATTATCAGTTAGCAATTTATTAGGGCACCCAAATCTACTTAAAATATTCTCCTGGATAAAATTGATTATCATCTTATCAGTTGCATTCCTTGTAGGAATGGCCTCCACCCATTTTGTGAAAAAATTAGTGGCTGTAAGTATCCATCTATGTTGACTAGAAGAAGTAGGATTTATTTCACCAATAAAATATAAGCCCCACTGCTGAAAAGGAGCATTAACTACAATGGGATTCTATTGTAAGGACACTAATTTTTGTTTACCAGCAAACTTTTGACCTGAAACAAAAGCTCTAACCTGCTGATATACATCAGAAAATAGAGAAGGCCAATAGTATCCATAGCTCAAGATTTTATAAGCAATAGCCTTCCAGTATTTATGACCTCCACAAGCACCCTCATGTGATTCTGAAATGACTTCCTCAATCTCTGGCTGGTCTAAACATCTAAGCAATACTCCTCTTGGATCCCTCCAAAGTAATTGCTGATATATTAAACAGTATTTATTGGCCTTCAATTTCAGTGATCTAACTACTTTTTTGTCTAAATGTTCAGGACATTGTAAATACAATAAGAAATGAACAATGTCAGCATACCATACTGAGTCTGCATACCTATTAATAATATTCTCTTTGTCTTGCCCTGCTTGCAATTATTCTTGTACTGATTGTTCTACCATCAAATGAAGAACAAGAGATTCATATTTTGAGTCATCCAACAATTTAGCTAAACCCTGTCCCTTCACTAGCTTAGTAGGCTTGATTTCCACATCATACTCCATAATCTTTGCAATCCACTTTCCCCTCTTTCCTTCAGAGTCTGGCTGAGTTAAAATGTCTTTTATAGCAACATTATGAACATAGGCAATGATCTTTGAATGTAAAATATAAATTCTGAAAAATTTCAATGCCTTTACTAGTGAATATGCTTGCTTTTCCAAGGTACTATACTTCAATTATGAATCCTTGAGAGTCTTAATAAAGAAAGAAATAGGCTGCTCCAGTCCTTCTTCATTCTTCTGTAACAAAACAACAACTATTGTATCCTATGATGCAAAAGAAAAATTCAGAAAATCTTTTGAAAAATATGGACTCACCAACACTGGTGCTTCTGTAAGGGCCTGCTTTATCTTCTCAAATGAGGTCATGGACTCTGCTTTCCATTTCACCTCTTGATCTTTCCTTAACATAGTTTTTATCTGCTTTATAGTTTCATCAAAATTTGATATAAACCATCTCATAAAATCAATCTTGCCAATGAATGACCGAACATTCTTCTTACCTCTAGGTAAACTGATTTTTAAAATGGCTTTAACTCTCTCAGGGTCTATTCTTATTCTATCTGCTGAAACCAAATGTCCTAGAAGCTTTCCCTCATGAACATCAAAATGTGACTTCTTTGGATTTAATGACGGTCCATATTTCCTGCACTTCAAAAAGGTTTGTTTGAGGTGTTTTAGATGTTCTTCATCAGACTGTGAAAATACTGTAATTTCATCCAAATAAATCACAACATTTTTTTCCTTTTCTCCAATAAAGGCTATATCCATAGCTCTTTGAAATGTTGCACCAACATTCATCAGACCAAATGCCATCTTGTCATACATGAAGGTACCCCAAGGAGTGGTAAAAGCTATCTTCTCCTTGTCATCTAGGTGCATAGAAATATGATTGTATCCCGAGAATCCATCCACCATTGACATTCTCTGAGCACCCACTACCTGCTGCAAAACTTGCTCCATATTGGGCAAAGGTAATTATCTTTTAATGAAGATCTGTTTAAATTATGAAAACACACACACAATATTATCTCTCGATTCTTTTTCCTTACTGGAACTAGATTAGCCACCCAAGATGAGTATCTAAGTGGAACAATGATTTTTGCATCCATCAATTTCTTAACCTCCTTCTCTATGACTAGAAATAAAGCATGATTTATTCTTCCTAATTTTCATATGAAAGGTTTTACATTAGGATTTAAAGGAACTTTATGCTAAATAATATTGGTTTCATAAGTTTTTAAATCCTCATAAGACCAAGCAAAGACATCAACATATTCCTTCAATAATTTAATGTACCTGTTTCTTTTCTTAGCTGAAAGAGATTTTGAAATCTTCACCATTCTAGGATGCTCTTCTATGCCAATATTACATTCTACAACATTCTCTTATGAATATTGCATTACTGGTTTCAATGGAGTATCATCCTTTGAAAAAATTCTTTCAAGGGGGACCAATCCTTTGGGAATAAAATTACCTTTCAATTCAATAAATTTATGTCCAGCAATCTCATTTTCTGAATATTCATCAACCTCTCCAACTTCCTCATCCTCATCTTGATTAATCAACAAATTAGAAAACTCACCAGTCAATTCCAAAAATTTCTTTATTTCTATGTCATCTTCAAAAACCCTCCATTGTTTGATATTATCTGGTACTAAAGGTCTGTATCTGACTTCAATGGGATACTTTAATTGAGTTTGTTTCAGAATTCTGAAATGTGTGGCTGCTAAAGCAAGTGAATTAACTATATGATTATGATCTATGGGAATAAAGGAAATATTAAATGTGATAAAGAAGTTATCAATCATGTCCCAGACCTCATTTCTATATACTTTCAACAAATCCTGCTTTACTTGATATTTGTCCCTTACCTGCTGGACAACTAATTTAGAGTCACCATAAACAAAAATTTGTTGAGTGCCCATGTCTTTTGTAGCCTTTAGGCCCAATATCAATGCCTCATACTCTGCTGTATTGTTTGTAGTTACAAACTCCAACTTATACATCAAACTTATCAACTCACCACCAGGGGAAACCAAAACAATACCTACTCCTGCTCCTTCTTTGGATGAAGAGCCATCAAAATACATTTGCCACAACTCATAATTTTGTTCAATAGAACGTTTGACTGGTTTTTTCTTCTCAACCTGTAACATATCAGTTGAATTGTCATCACTGAAATGTAACATGCAAGAGCCCAAATCCTTTTCTACAGCATAAAGTGGATGATTTGTTGGTTTCTTATCATCAGTGACTATGTAAGCATACTGTAATTCTCTATATAATCTCCTATTTTCTCCTCCAAAAATAGGAATTGTTGCATATGATAAATCCATTTGTAAAGTGCCCCCTACTTATCCCAAGACGTTGAAAGAAACATTCTGAATTTAGGAGTGATATCAGCCACCACCACATCCATGATGACACTCTTCATAGGTAACTGTTTTAAATTTACCACCATATCCTTAATCAATCCCAAACATTTAACAGCTCTAGAATCAAATGCATACAAGTCATGATAGGGTTTTGTGATACTCAAACCCAAAGAATCCATGACTGCTTTTGGCATCAAATTGTGAGAAGCACCAGAATCTAGTAAACAATTATGAATCATTTGATCATGAACAGTCAATGTTATATAGAAAGGTGGAGATGAGTTTGAATCACTTTTAGTCTTGTCAGCTAAGGCAGAACCAATAAATATTTTAGGATTCTCTTCTTGCAAATTCACAGTATCTGAGGGTATTTGGTTTGTAGTTGAACCTATCATCTTGAGAACTAGATTTCTATCTCATGGATTCTTCATTAACTTAGTAAAAGGTACTGGAATTTTGATTTTGTATAATTCATTCTCAAAATTGAATGTCTGCACATTCCTGTTTACTTCTTCAATTTATGCAGTCTTATTTGATTCACCCTAATCTGTTCTGTTATCCTGTGTTTGACTAGATGAGTGTTTGGGAGATGAAACTATTTTCGTCTTTGGAATCTGAGATACCTTATTTGGACCAGACCTTAAATTAATGGACCTTTTTGGCTCTGATTGACATATCTCAGCTGAAACTTGAGGAGCCAAATCACTTTATGTTTGATAAACATTAGCATCAAAAAACTCAGAATTCAAATATTCATCTTCTATTAAGAAATCTTAAGCTTACAATTCTCCAAAATAATTAATATCTTGATTTAAATATTCATCCTACCCATCTTTATCCTCTTCAACTTCATTAGTCATATTATTTTGCAGAGGAGGGGGAACTCTTTGATCCTCATTTTCTCTTGTCTCCCTCGGTATATCGTTATTTATACGTTCTCTGGGGATTAATCTAGGTGAAAAATGGCGCGTAAATTGATTAGGATTGTTAGGGTTTCTTTCCCCTTCTTGTGCAGGCCTATTTGGATTCTTCTCCAGTTCCAATTTATTAAGTTTTACTGTTAATTTTTTTACTAATTTAGCCATTTCATCAATTTTGTTGTCAGCTGACTGTGATGCAGAAGCTGCTGGAATCATTTCCTTTTTTCCTTTTCTATCATATGTTTTTTGATCTGAATTCAATTTAAGTCTATTTGAAGCTAAGATATTGGATTCTACCTCTAATGTAGCTTCTTGCATGTTTAATAAGGTGACTGGTCTTCTCTCTCTTAGGTGTAAAGAGAATTCATGATCAAAATCATTTGCATAAGTAAGCTTTGCTGAACTTTCAGAGGGTTTAATTTCCGCTGGAATCCTACCATACATCTTGTTAAATCTTTTAGAAAAATATGCTATGGTTTCATCCTTTTTCCTCCTTAAGGCTCCAAATTCTGTAATATAATAAGTGTGATCTTTTGTGTCACCCCATCGCCTCATTAAAACATCCTGTAGCTCTTCTATCAAGGTGATTGAATTTGCTAGTAGTTCCCTGAACCACTTCCTAACTTCCCCATCCAGACTCTGCACAAACATCCTCATCCATACATATTTTTATTCAATGTTTTGGTTGTCTGCATAAATAAGGAAGGCATCCCAGTGTTCTTTAGCAGTTGTTTCTCGCTGACCATTGAAACTTGGTAAATATTTCTGATAATCCCCTCCAAGAAGGGAATTCAATGGATAAGGAAGGACTAATGGTGCATATCTAGCATCCACCATCCTATCCATCATGTCTAGAGGTTGTTGAGCTGCCATTTTGAAGCTACTAGGGTTTGGTGAAGGAAAGGTTTATTTATTAAACTGGAACTTGGTTGAAAAGGGATTTTGCTGGTTTTGAATTGAAACAAAGGGATATTTCTAGGAGACTGAGTTTTTTTATTTTTAAAATACTGAGGATCGGTAAAAACTTGGAAGCTACTAACTGGTATAGAAGGTATTGACGATGACAGAATTTCTTTTTTGTCCTCTGAATGTGAAAAATGTGATACTAGGTCAAAAAGATCAGAAGTACATAAAAAAGGAGAAGACTATGCTCTCTGAATTTTCATAGCTTCCTTCAAAATATGTTCCATATCAGAAATACCTGGATGCAAAGGTGAAGTAGGTTTTCTCCTGGGTCCAACTCTTTTGGTAGCCACTGTAGACACTGCTTGGTGAAAAAGTAGCCTAAAAGATTTGCTGATTTTGCTCACCCTTCAAAATCAGTTGAATGATGAAAACCCAGGGAAGATATACCTTCAGTTTTGTCCTCGGCAACAACGCCAAAGATGTTAGTGCTATAAATTGTTCCTAGACTACCACAAGAACAAGCTAACACAATCTCAAAAAGAAAACATAATGAAATTGGTTTTTTAATGGTTTTGGTTTAAAAATTCATCAGCAAGGAGGTAAAACATAAACAAGCTAATACATAACTAAATCATGAACAAGTTTAATAAACCGGGGATCAAACACATCTCAATAAGCCATAAACATTACACATAAAATACTGATTCCACCCACAAGATACAAGCATTTGCATGAATAAAACCTTTAAACAAGAAATGAAATTGTATGTTGAGCAATCAACCAGATCGGAAATGAAAACAACATGACATATAAAAAGGCTTATCGGTTTGTATATAATCAATAACAGTCATCAAATTGCATAAGAGTTATAAGTGCTAGCTTGAGATATCATAGCTTAAAAGCCTCTCCTTGAGTGAAAATACAAACCCTACCTCTGTCTCCTTTCCTACTTTTATCCTTCTTTTCATAAAAAATAATTACATAACCGACTAAAATAACTTTTAGGTTAGGATTAGAAACAATTACAAATATCATTGTCTTTTCAAAAATAAACTATTAACTATTACAAAAAATAAACTAACACTTGTCACTAATAGTCTTCATAGGTTTTTGGCTGCCTCAAATAATAATGCAATCCCTTCTAAGGCATGTGACTTCCTTTTAGTTCTCTGTTGCTCTACTTCCAAATCTTCAATCTTCTTTGACAGTCTCTCGTTCTGATGGGTCAAATTTTGAATTTTTTGGTTCAATTCCTCAAACTGGATTTGAGTCTATCTCTTTATTTTTAAAGCTTCCTTGGAAACAATAATTAATTCCTAGTAGCATGTGTTTATGTCATCAAGATCCTACCTTAGTATCCTATTATCCATAACCAATCCCTCATTGGTCTCATTTAGATAACCAATCTGGTATTTACATTGCTTCATAGTCTTCTTTAAGTTATCAGCTTCTGAATCTATGCTCATTCCTTCCTGCAATATATAAGCTTTGTCTAAAAACCATGGGATATTCATTTTCCTAAAAGTTAGGTCATCTTCTTCCTCATTCTTGACTGTTTCCTCTTTAACAGGAAATTCTGGAGACTTAACTCTTTCAGTGCTGAAATATTTAGACTGTTCTGCAATCTTATCTCTTCCTGTAGATGACTCCAGAATCACCGAATGCTCCTTCTGAATATAAACTGGCTGAGAACTGAGGCTTTCTTCTTCTTCCATATCTTCTTGAGATGAATATTCTTCAATCACAATAATTTTCTCCTTCATTAATCCAGGGTTTAAAATCTTCTTCATGTTAAGCCTCAGTTTGTTTTTTGCTCTTGTTTTTTGGTCCCCACCTTACTTCAGTTTCTCCTAACATTACAAATGATTTTAGCTGAAGCTTTACAGCTGAGAATTGCACACCATCAACCTTCAATCCTGTTACAACATATTTTCCTTTCAACTTTTCATTTGTAATTTGTACACTATCAACTTTCAATTTGGCTAGAACTAGAACATCTGTTATGTCTTCTTGTACATCTGTGAAACTTTGATTTCTTTCCAATGAACTTCTCCCATCTTCCTGATCTGTAACAAATCTCTGAATCTCTTCTGCATTCTTTGAAATTTGTTCTTGAATACCATGAAACACTTCTCTTACCTCTTCACATACAGGCTCTTCGAATTCTTTGGTTCAACATTCCTCTTGAACATTGTCTTTTACTAGTGCATTAATAACTTCTATCTTTAACCTTTTCACCAGACTATCCTATTTCTTCATTTGCCTGTTTTTGGGTTGGACCTCTTTTTCATTGTGGAAACCTAACCAAAACAAGAAATAATCCCAAGGTTTTCTCTTCTTCTGAAGGACAGTGCAAACAATCAACTTTATTAGCCCATGATGAAAATCAGATTGATGTGTATGATCACTATGCCCTTTTATCCTGTTTGACATATTTTGGAGGGGTTTCAAAAATAAAAAGGGTAAGTTCATCCTGGAATGTTGATTTAAATGCTACAGGAATATGATATGATATTTGAAGACCATGGAAAATATTCCTTCACATGTGATGTATCTTTGTAAAATTCTAATGGCCTCTCTCCACTCAGGTTTAAACTTATCTAACTGTACACCCTTCCCCCAATCTAGGGTTACAACTTCAGGAAAGAGGAAATATTTTGGATTGAAGGTGAAGGGTATTTTCTTGAACCAGAACTCTCCCTCGTCCGCTATGCCTGTGGCTTCTACTATCAATTCTATGGTTAATTCAAATTTAAGGCTGTCAAATGAAGCTGTGTTTTTATCAAAACCCTGAGCAAACCCATATGACACTTTTGGGTTAAAGCCATCAGTTCTCTGAAAGAAATCAAACCATCCATGTCTTTGAAACATTGATGCACAATCAGGAAAAATTTCTGCCCAGCTTGTATCGGTGGGTTCAGCTCTATTAGTTTTACCACTTTTTTTCATTTTCTACACTATAACCCTAGATTGTGTATTTTTTACACCAGTTCAAAATATTCAAAATGGTTCTTTGCAACGATGAAATTAGAATCCAAGTAAATTCATAACAAACAGATTTACGATTTTTTCAATAATCCAACAAAACCAACACCGTGTCAATGCAGATCACGACTCTGTCAATGATTTTAATACTTGGTTACACAACTATCATGATGATGAACTGAACTCCTGAATATGTGCCATTATATCTTTGATAAGTGTTCAAAAACCTTCAATACTTTACTATGTAACCACCACGATCTCCAACTGCTTCCTTCAATAAATTTACCAAATGAAAACCTGACAGCTATGACCCTGATCCTTGCAGCTTCTCATGCACCTATTATAATCATCATTGAGTTTTGAATATGCGTTATCATAAATGTTTAAAAACTTCCACCAATTTCGATTTCAAATAGCCACAATTCTTCTAAAATATCTTTGCCTCCTCTCATACACTTGTCATAATGATCACTGGGCTCTAAACACGTATCATTCTGTCCTCACAGGAGTTAAACATCTCCTATTGTCTTTGATTACAAAGCACCACTATTATTTTCCATAATTTCACAGGTTTGAGATTATTGTAGCACTTTTGTTCATTGACTTCTGATCATGCGCTACGGGAATCTCCCTTTTTCATATTTTTTAACCAAGGCTTAAAAACAAAGGCTAGGCATAAGCTAAAACTTTGAAATAAAATTTATTATAAGTTTTTGAGACCTTAAAGATATATATATTAACTAATAATCCCAAAGAACAAACCTTAAAACTAAAATAATGAAATAATCAAACCATTAAAAGCATTAAATCAAAAAAAGTATTGATTGCAAAAAATTCTCAAAACCAACTTAAAATGTAAAATCATAGTAAACCACTGCTTGAAAAAATAAGACAAATAACCTAAGAACAACATATAGTTATAACACATTCAAAGAAAGAAAGAGACTAAAACTAGAGATCATGAGACAAGAGAAGAATGTATGAATTGAAAACGATATCTAAAGAAGAGTCTACAAGCTGAGTGCATAGAACAAAGGTGCTAACCTATTTCTCATGCTAGATGAAGAGCACCTATGTGTTTTTTTTCGGATGGGTTTCCATGTTATATCTTGTCTCTGTGTATCTTTGATGTTTATGTTTATGTCAAATGCATGTCTGTCGTGAATGAGTTAATCTGAGTACGTCACAAAACCTATGTTACACATATCTAATAGGTTAAATATGTGCTAATGCTTTATGTTAATTACTGCAACATGTGTCGATAGATCCGTAGATAGTTATCTTGAATGAATGAAAACATAAGTATAATTCCTGATTTTGGTCGAGTGACCTGATAGTATTGTAAGGATGAAATCAATGACATAACTACAGAAACCTGGTTTTGGTAGTCCCCATAAGATATCTCAAATGAGAATTCATCTTCGTCGCAGGTGTTGCCGACGGACTTCTCCTATATCGGGTTGATATCTTGGGTTGCATTGATGAAAAAAAGGATATGATCCTGGGTTGACCGAAAGTAATCCAATAAATGGTTTAGTTGATGGGGCCATGAATTATTTCGACAGGTTTATGTTTTGGCACCCGATGAAGCCATAAATTTAATATTTGGTTAATTATAAAGCATTAGAATTCGCATGAGGGGAAAGTGAAGGATCATGAACGAACCCAACTAAATGGTTGGAACGATACCTTTACACATAAATTTATGATATTTTCTTTAGTGAATTTCCCATTGTATTGCATGAGTGGTTGTCAAAGCTAGCGATCAAGAGGAAAAATTTCTAAGGAGAACCGATAGAGTGGAGTCCTCATCTAATCAAACGGCTAAAAGGAGTGAGCAATCCTATATCTAAGGCTGTCGACTTTTGGGTTGATAGTATTTTGGGAGGATATATCACACAAATTGCAGTCGATACGATAAAGTCATACATTGAAGCAAAAAGATAATTTTTCCAATGACCACGAGGTCGATATCTAAAATATTTGAAACTGTGGATTAAGATGCTGGTATGTGAGAAAGGGATCTTGAGAATGGAGTCCGATGAGTAAATATTTGTGTGCAGAGACCCAAGATATGTGGAAAGAAAGATTGTGAGCAAAATGGATGGGGATAAACTGAGACATTTTATGGTAATAGTGAGATTAAGCTAGAGGGCGGATGCCTAAGGACTGGAAAAAGATTTCAGTCAGGAATGAGATGAAGGACTGTGATAAGAAGAGGAAGTTGCAATGTGACCGAAGGAGAGGACTATGAATTGGTGTCACACCTCGACAGAGGATCTTGTGACAAAGAAAAATAAGAGTACTAGTTGATATTTGAAGAAACTGAAGAAGAAGAAGCACTAGATCCAGATCAATATCACGACATACCCGCAACACCATGCACATCACCTGAGGTAATATCTAGAAACACATCACCCAGTGGTTTTAATAATCAAACGAATAGTAATAAAGGAAATTGCAGTCAAGGGTCTCCCACTTGTGGAATCTTTATTTCACTAGTACCAAGAGTAAATAGAATGGCTAGGAATGATATAAAGTTACCAATATTTAATGAAATGGATTAGAGGACCATGATCAACATTTGTTTCTATGTGAATCCGTATGGACCATGTGATAGCTCCAAGATGAGGCCATTAAGAAATCCTAGATGATCATGAACCTCAAAGGTCGTGCACTAGACTAGTACATGAAATTCTTTGTAGTTCCTACAGGAATCCCTTAGAAGACATTGGATCAGATCCGGACAAGATTGATATATGAGTTTAAGAACTCAAAATATAAGTTGCAAAGCATTACTGAATTGAAAGAGATTAAACAGTTTCCTATGGAGACTGTTTGGGACATCAACCAAAGATTCAAAACTGTAATGTCTAAAGCCAACTTTTAGATGTCAGACATCCAACATAAAGAGTGGTTCATTGCATAGATGCTACCGCATATCTGTATCCCATTAATGCAACAAAATATTGTATCGCATAGTGAGTCTCTTGAGCTCGCCATGAAGTTGTAAGCCTCACTGGTCGAAGAAACTGGTGAAAGAATGATGCAGATACAGTCGCATCTCCTCAATCTTACATTGGAGCTACATGATATCAAGAAAGGGAAAGAAGCACAAGAATAACTATGGTGTACCAAATGTAGAACTGAGGGATACCATAAAGATTCATGTTTGGAATTTATGAATTATGTTGCATCAAGAGCTTTGAATCTAATGTATAGACAAGGAATGCCTTGGTATAGAATCTGTAAGATTAGAGGACATCGTTCAAAGGAATGCCTATACTTACAAAAGATAGTAAGTGCAACAACAAATCTATATTGCAAATTTTGTCGATTAGTAGGGAATGACGAGAAAGATTGCAAAGCGCATCAACTACTGTAGTAAAATATATTCAACACCTACCTGATGAAGAACGACAAATAGATGTAGGCTGAGTGAGCTCAGGCATAATTTACTCAGAACCAATACCCTCAAGCTCAATCTCTGCAAACAAAATACGCTCAACCCAGGAGGGTGGACTTTTTGTAATACCCCGGTTTTGACCCCGTTTGCATTTAAAGATACACGATCTTATATATTGTAATTAATCGTGGTGTGGAGCTAAAGGAAAAAGCCCCAGCATCAATTTGGTTGTGTTATGTTTCAGCAACTGGGATCGTTGCCGATGGTATATTGTGCTATCTGGCACATAATGGTTTTGGCATCATGTAAACATGCACATTAATTTAAATAAACCTACAGCCAGCTACGATAGTGCAATGTTAAATGAAAAGGGCATGATTCCTAAGGATAAGGGGGGGTATTGTTGAACCTAGAACCCATGGGGAAAAGCCATGTGTCAAACCTTAAACCCCTGTTTTGGTTGAGGTAGTTAATATGGGGTAGGGGTGGGTGGCAGGCTTGCCCCCACATGCCTCCATAGTTGTTTTAGCCACGCACAGGCTGGGAGTGGTCTTAGCACACGCCGTTTGGGATGCCGAGTGGTTTTGTCCACTCTCTCCATCATGGCTATTCGTTTTTCCTCACACCGAGCTGAGATAAAAGGACCCACGATTCCTTATGTGGGGGTTCGGTTCTCCTTTCTCTCATCGACTGTTTCATTTGCCGTAGGCACCGCTTCTGTTTTCCCTCCTCGCACAGGCATTTGGTTGGGCTCTTCACCTCATGGCTGAATGATGGTCTATGTAAGTTTTCCCTTGCCGATTGTGGTCTGCATAGATGTTTTCCTCTGTCAAAATTGAGGGTCCGAATTTTTCCCATTGCCGACTGTGTAAGGTGCTGTGGCTTCATTGTTGAGAAGGGACCGTTGTTTTCCCATGCTTGCTGGCTGTGTCTGGACAGTGTAATGTCCTGCTACTTGATCGTTGAACCTTGGGTGTTGTCTTACCAAGTGTTTGGTTGATTGAAGTTCAGGTTTCAGGTAGATTGTTTGGGGCATGGCAAAGTGGGTAAGACCATGACAAAGACCGGAATCTACCATGTGAAAGAGCCAAACCTCATGAGAAGAGTCTCATGGATGTGAAAATAGTCTATATGCAGAATGAGTTGTCAATTTGAATTTGTAAATTTCAGATTTGAGAAATTGCTAACAACTACTAATCACTATTGGCTTGCATAGAATTGTGTCAGGAGGACGCATTGTAATTAGGTGTCCATGTTATGCTAGTAAACATAAAACCATAATGGACATGATGGTGCTACTTACAAGTGACCCACAAATGAGGATCACCTCATTGCTAAGCAAATCAATTTCTGTAGTAAACAGAGTTGCAATTCCTAATTTAATTACTAATGTCATTTGCTTGACTATGGACAATCAATTTGGATTGTATTATCAGATAATGATTGACTGTTTGGATATTTGATGAATGTACCAGGGGTACATACTGTAGGAAGATCATGTCTGATGGCATGCTGGAGCCAAACTTCATGGGAAGGTTTTCCCTTATCTTGAAATGGGTTTCGAGGGAAACTCCATTGGACATTTTGGAAATGCCCCATCTGCACTACATGTTTGGTAAGCAGCATGAGTGAGATGGTATAGATTATGTCGGTAAGACATGTGTGGATATGAGATGTAAAAAGGAATTGGGATGGAAAAACAAGGGTCTGTCAACTCAGAGAAGGGAGCCCCCATTCCTCCTCAACGAAGGAATACCGCCTCGACAAATGGATAAGTGTTCTATGACCCTAGCCAAGAATATGCATGTCAATTGTTAAATTCAATATGCAGAGCATGTTTTGATTTTATTCCCATTATGGAAGATTGCTTGAGTATGAATAGGGCCTACATGGCACACATCGGAAAGGGTGCACACTTTCCCGATGTCGGATGATGGAAGGGTTTTCAATATTGATTACACCCTAGGGAGTGGACGCACTCCTGGTGTCTCAATACTTGATAGTGAATGATATGAGAATATGATTTTAGTTTTAGAGCAATAATGCTGATGAGTTGCTTATATTGCTTGTATTGTCAGGCTAAACAGATGCAGTCTGGCGTTGCACACTAAATGGACAATGGCTTGGGCTCATCCTACATCCTACTGAAGAGCACAAAGAAGGAGACATTCCTGAGGGACTGAAGAGCGGAGAAGGGGGTGGTTTCTTGTGTTGTATGGGGTAGTGGAATTAGAGCTCACTGCTGGAAATGAAGCCTGAAAATGGCAATGATAAAGTTTCCTTCCCAGTGGGCATGAAGATGTACTGGAAGGAGATGTTGGGCTATTGTATGCCTAGGGATCCATAGTAGATCCTGGACCTGGAATGGTCATTATTGTTGATGGATTGATAAACCCAACGATGTTGGCTTGGCTGATGATTGATTGTTGACATAAGTGCATGTGTTATTGTTGATGGCCTGATAAACCCAATGATGTTGGCTTGGCTGATGATTGATCGTTGATATAAGTGCATGTGTTATTGTTGATGGCCTGATAAACCCAACGGTGTTGGATTGGATGATGATTGATTGTTGATATAAGTGCAGGTAATTTGTTGACGGTCCGATAAACCCAACTAAAGGTTGGATTGACTGTGTAATTATTTGATGTTGTGTAAATTGTGGAAACATTACAGTGTTGGCTTGACTACTTGCAGTCTGATAAACCCAACTGTTAGCTGGCTTGGCTGAGTAGCCTGATAAACCCAGTAGTGAATTGGCTTGAGTGGGTGCAGCCTGATAAACCC
>LPNX011174407.1:307701-325934 GCA_001517045.1 Pseudotsuga menziesii | reverse complement strand
AGATAAAAATTGATGAGAATAAACTAAACATGTGAATTTATTCAATGTTTGAATATAGGTATCGCTGGAAGCGAGGACTATGAGAGCATCCTAGGGGTGCAGGTGGACATGTGACTGTCCTGAAGAGCTTAGAAGGAGCAGTAATGAAAAAGGTGCTAGTGAGACTGTGAAGTTCCTAGCAGCTGAAACAAACCATGTGGGGAGGCCCCATGGTTGAGAGGTCTAAAATAGACTAGAGACAATAAGTGTCATGACCAAGAGGGATTGGGCCAACATTCACAGTGAAGTGAAAGAGGATAAAATGATGAAAAGCCACATCGGTGGTGTGGGTTCCAGGATGGAACAAGACAAAGAGGGGAAAAACTCTTGCTGCTCTCTCTTGCCTTTTAATTATATATATATACTTATGCATTGTAAAAACAAAAGATTGTTGAATGCATGTATGACTGAAAATGGAATGTGTGTATTTGCTTAAAGTAAATTGTGAATGCTGGAATGGTTAATTCCCTGCCCAAGAATGCACATGAATGAGCTCATGTGCCTATTGGGAAGGCATGAAAAATATGAAAGTCTCCTTGATGAGACTTGAAATGTCATGCCAATTGGGAAATAAATTGACTGATCTTAATGCCTATATTATGCTTGGTCTAACAGAATTTCAATGATGCATTTCACAGGTGAGAAAAGTGAAGTCCACTGTGCATATTGATCATGGCAATAGACCAAAAGCTGCTGGACTTGGCTGGAAGTCTTCTTCAAACAATCGGCAAGACCGAAGAAAATCTTGGAGAGATGCTTGAGATACAGAAAAGTCCCTAGACTTGGGGATGAGTTGAAAGATGAGAACCAACAAGAGAAGCTCGTGGAAGCCGAGCGGCTTGGCCCTGAAAGTTCAAGCAAATAATTGAACGTGGGACATATCTGCAAAATTTTGAAATTTGATGTGCAAATTGTATATGTATTGGAACACCAAGGATGGTGTTATTACAAGGGGGAGGGGATTGTAATACCTCGGTTTTGACCCCATTTTCATTTAAAGATAAATGATGTATATATTGTAATTAATCGTGGTGTGGAGCTAAAGGCAAAATCCCCACCATCGATTTGGTTGTGTTATGTTTCAGCAACTGGGATTGTCGCTGATGGTATATCGTGATATCCGGCACATAATGGTTTCGGCATCATGTAAACATGCACATTAATTTAAATAAACCTACATCCAGCTACGACGGTGCAACGTTAAATGAAAAGGACATGATTCCTAAGGATAAGGGGGGGGATTGTTGAACCTGGAACCCATGGGGAAAAGCCATGTGTCAAACCTTAAACCCTTGTTTTAGTTGAGGTAGTTAATGTGGGGTAGGGGTGGGTGGAAATCTTACCCCCACGCACCTCCACAGCTGGTTCAGCCACACACGGGCTGGGCATGGTCTCCTCATGTGCCGTTTGGGATGCCGAGTGGTTTTGTCCACTCTCTCCATCGTGGCTGTTCGTTTTTCCTCACACCGAGCCAAGATAAAAGGACCCATGATTCCCTGTGTGGGGGTTCAGTTCTCCTTTCTCTCACCGGCTATTTCCTTTTCCTCAGGCACCGCTTCTGTTTTCCCTCCTCGCATAGGCATTTGGTCAGGCTCTTCACCTCATGGTTGAATGATGGTTTGTTTAAGTTTTCCCCTACTGATTGTGGTCTGCGCAGATGTTTGCCTCTGTCAACATTGAGGGTCTAGATTTTTCCCATTGTCGACTATGTAAGGTGCCGTGGATTCATTGTTGAGAAGGGACCGTTGTTTTCCCACGTTTACTGGCTATTTCTAGACGGTGTAATGTCCTGCTACTTGATCGTTGAACCTTGGCTGTTGTCTTCCCTGATCGGTGGCTACTGTGAGCACCTATGTGGGGCTGGTTGTGTTTTCCCTCATGCTTTGGAGCTACTGTAGGTTACCATTGTGTTGTTTTGGCCATGATAGGGCCAAGAACAACCCAGGGAGTGTTGTCCCCTGTCAAGTTGTAATTGCTGGTTTTGCTGCATGCATGTAGTGGCTGGTCTTCGGACTGTGTGGAGTGGGATTGAAGGATAGGTATGCTTGAGAAACCTGGGTTGGGAGCCACACAGATAGAGTTAGATGGCTGTATTTCTTCTCCACAACCCCAGAAGAGCACTCACAAGGGAAGTCAGGGCCTGAGGGACTGTGTAGCAGAGAAGGGACTGATTCCTGGTATCGGGTGTGTGTGGGTGTCTTAGAGGTCAGGCTAGCTCTGGTGTAGGTGTCCTTAGCTCTTCCATGAGCTCACCAGCTCCTTGGTAGCCTGATAAGCCATGCTTCATGGGCTTGGATGATTTGTGTACCTTGGCTATGTGTTAGCATGCTTAAACCCTTATTCCTTGGGGAATCATGCCCAGCTCGGGGGTGGTAGTGTTGTTGAGATATTGATGAGCATGCTGGCCTATGGTTGGGTGGAATGTTGCAGCGATGTAGCTGGTTGGGGGACAAGTTATTTATGAGATAAGTATCCTTGTCTATTTCTTTCCTACAATTATGTTTACTGTTAATGAACTATGATGAACATGTGTATGAATGAATGTTGTTCTGCTTTCGCTGAATATATGTATGATTATGCATCTTAGTATTTTTGATGTTTTGAGCAACCTATGTGTGTTCATTTTCATGGGGATATTTTCCCGGTCTATTTGATGGTTTAGTAGCATCCTCTTCGCCAGTCAGAGGGTCGGGGACATTACACTTTTTAGAGGTTGAAGACAAGGAGGATAATTTGGTTGCGAAAGAGGCCATGTTATATGTTATAATTGTGGGCATCCTGGAAATTTTGTCAGGGACTGCACAAATACTACATCTACAATGTGTTCGTATTGTAAGTATTTTATAATTTCTAGGAATGTCATCAGTTGGTTGTGAAATGGCAGGCCAAGAATGTGATAAATTAGAACCCACCTCAGAATCCCAACCTGAACATACAAAATATATCTGTTGAACCGAGGGAGCCAAATATTGTTGTCTTAGCAAGAGGAGGTGTTGTGATCGGAGCAGATCAATAAGAACCATGTAGACAATCGAGAGTACGATCGATAGCACAAAAGAAAGCACCATTAAATGTCCAAAAAGAAAAGGAGATATTATTGGACACTCGACATGAGTTCGTTGATGGAATCAAGCGTCGACTTATTTTGCCAAACCAAATGAAGGAATGATATTGGAGATGCCTTAATGATTCGACCAAATGTTCTAGAAGAAACATATAGAAAAGGTTAGCAAACTGAAGGAATTCATTAAAATTTGTTTAGCACTAATACAAGATAAATACGTTGTAGTAGAATTGACAACTTTGATAAAAAAACCTCAAGAAGATGTGTGACTAGGAAGTGTTGAAATATTGTAACTTCAAAGGATATTCTAAATGTATTTTACTGATGCAACCCAAGGGAGATGTCATTATTCCTTAGTTGAGGGGTTACTATTGTATATGGTCACTCATAGAGTCATGAGGCAAGTCCTCCATTGTTAGTCGGGTCATTAGTACCCTAATGAATAATATAATATACTATTTTGAGTCTTCCTAGGTGAATACGACCCAAACAGTTTAGTGGGGCCGACTTGTTTAGGGTAAAAGTCAGTTGGCTCAATGTGTATAAATAGAGGAATCGTGCTACCCATTAGAACACATAATCACTCACTTGAGTAGCACATATGAGAGAGAGACTAATATACAAGGAGGAGAATAACTGTTTTGGGTTTTTATCTTATACGCTTGATATAGAGGAAGTTTTACTAGGTTTTATTCCCCTTAAGGGTTTTCTAGGATAAATATTGTGTCTAGCTTGTGACTGTGTTTCTTTTAGTGATCCTGCATATGCTACTATTGTGAATTTTAATTGAACACTAATGATATCTAGTCTAGCATATGAAATCTTAACATGGTTTCATAGCTAACCTGAATAGGACAACTTTCACAAGGTGAAATGCTCTCAGCCTCCCTCTTGGGAAGAAATTAGGGTGTCTGCAAAATTTAGAGTTTGGAAGATCTACTTGCATAGAAATTTGCACCTCCCTAGAGCGCAACTATTGAGACTAGGATCAAAATTTTTGGGTGGTTTAATCCCTAGGAAAGACAAACCCTAGTTTGGAACTGAACCAAAAAACTATAGAAAAATAGAACCAGAAATTCTGCAGAGTTGCAACCTTGCAAGTAGGATTTGAAGGGTGAATATTTGGGATCTCTAGAACCAGTTGGACCAACCAAATATCCTTAGTCAAGCGCATATCCTATTAAGGTCAACTTTCAATTTTGAGAAAGTTAATTTTTTAGTGACCTACTAGACAGGATGGACCCAAGCACTAAGCTTGAGGACAAACTAGAAGGCATAGAAAACTCCCTAGCTTCGATGTATAGGATTGGTCTCATTCTGAAAGAGAATGGACTTGAGAAGTGCATAAAGGATGAAGTTGCAACTAAGGATAAGCATGAACAAGACCTAATCAAGAAAACAAGGATCATTGTTGATTCTATCAAAGATCACTTTATCCCTCAAGTGTCATCTAAGAAGACAACTAAGCAAATGTATGATGCACTTTTCAGAATGTATGAGGGAAGGAACATCAACATAAAGATGAATCTTAGAGCTCAATTGAATGGAACCAAGATGAGCAAAGGAGAATCAATTCAAGATTACTTCACGAGGGTCTCCCATTTTAGAGGAAAAATAAGTGCTATTGGAGACACCCTTGATGAGGATAAACTAGTTAGGACTTCTCTCAATGGTCTCACTAGAACTTGGGACTCATTCATACAAACTTTGTGTGCCAGAAAAGAAAGTATGAAGTTTGACATAGTATGGGAAGATTGTATTCAAGAAGAAGATAGAGTAGCCAACAGAGAAGCTCTACTCATAGAAGATGATTAAACTCTAGCTATCCATAATAAGGGAAGACAGAAATCAAACTTCAAGAAGGGTAATCATAAACCTTCAAAGAAGAAGTTTAAGAAGAATAAGAAGAAGGATTACTCAAAGTATCAATGCTACAACTGTCATAATATAGGACACCTTTCCATAGAGTGTCCATCACCAAATAAGAACAAAAACAACAAGAGACATCATGCTCATCTAGTTGAAGACGAGGATGAAGAAGAAGAAAGACCTCGAAAGAGACTAACTAGAGGTGAATATATATAAGAATGTGTGTTAATATATGCTCTCTTTGGGTCTGTAACACTTGGAGAAGATACATGGCTAATTGATAGTGGTGCTTCAAAGCACATGACATGGAAGAATCAAACTCTGTCAAGACTTGAAGAAAAGAAATCCCCTTAGAAGGTATCACCAGGAGATGACTATCAATATCCCATCAAAGGTATTGGTGAATCAAGATACAAGCTTGACTCTGGGGCTTCCATGAAGATGAAGGAATTAATATATGTATTAGGTTTGAAAAAGAACCTACTTTCCATCTATGATCTAGATAAGAAAGGATATAGAGTTGCTTTTATAGATGGACAAGTACTTATGTGGCCCAAAGAAAAGACACTTGAAGATGCTGTGGTCATTGGCAAAGAAGAAGGAGGATTGTACAAACTCAAAGGACATACATAGACAACCATTGTCCATGAGACTACCATCTCTATGGAATAGCAGGCTTGCTCACATAAACTACAAATCATTTCCCTATGTAAGCAAAGTGGTAACAGGGTTACCAGATATGAAGGTGGATCATGAGGGAACCTACAAAGGATGTGAAAGAGGAAATAAAATAAAGAATCCCTTTCCAAAAAGTGAAACAAAGGCTAAAGGTAGGTTAGAACTAATTACTTATGATGTATGTGGTCCTATTCCCTCCATATCATTGAGTGAATATGAGTATTATGTCACCTTTATTGATGACTATTCAAGAAAGACTTGGATATACTTCTTGAAGAACATGAGTGAAGTGTTCGGGAAATTCAAGTAATTCAAAGCCTTGATAGAGATCCCCTCAGTAAGAAGAATCAAGACATAGAGATCCGATAATGGTGGAGAATACACTTCAAAGGAATTTGAAGCATTCTGTAAGGAGGCAAGAATCAAGAGGGAACTAACCACTCCCTATAATCCCCAACATAATGGTGTTGTGGAAAGAAAGAAAAAAAACTAGTATGGAAGCAGTAAAAACTATGCTTCATAACCAAGACCTCCCCATGCAACTATGGGCTGAAGCAGTAAGAACAATCGTATATGTCCATAATAGATTATCTCACAATGCTCTTGGATTCAAGACTCCTGAAGAGATTTATACAGGAAAGAAACCTGAAGTGATCCATCTTAAGATATTTGGCTTCCAAGTATATGTACATATTCTTAAATAGAAGAGAACCAAGTTGGATCCTTATGGAAAGAAGGGAATATTTGTTGGATACAGTGTGTTAACAACCCTATCTAGCAGAGGATTGAAGGGATCATAGTGAAGAAGAGAAAATGGTCGTTTGTAAGACTTTGGTTAAAATTTTATGGTATGGAAGTATGCCAAAGAGCTAGTAAGTGATGAGTTATTAAGGGATCTAACGGTACAAAACGAGGAGATGGAGATCGGCGGTTTATATTGTGCCTGCTTTATAAAAGATGTGAGAAAGATAAGGATGTAGGGGGTGTTTGATAAGATATGAAAATCAACATTCGCCAATCCAACTTGATGAAATCTATGGTCTTTGTAAACTCCACCTTGTGAACTTGCACGTTTGATAAGACAAGGATGCTCGGCAGAATTGGGTACGTGTCGCTTGATCCGATGGCTGAGAAATAAAGGTAAAATAGATCGACGGTCATTGATGGATCTGGAGCGGGAAATTGCGCTGTAGTTGGAGGTAAAGGGCGGTAGAGGAATGGAAACCATGGTACACGTGGTCGATTATGGTGCATTCCGAAGGCAAAAGCGGTTTGGTGGAAACCGCTGAAGGGGGGCCTCCGAGGTGGGGTCCTATATACCAAATTTGACTTGTTCAGGGATTATTTTATTGGCACTGGATGAATGAAAAGGACCTACGTGCTCATCAACATCTAACAGTCAATTTCAAACACACGCAGCCACAGAAACAGGTAAGGCTCGAACGCCCAAAATTCATCCATCTAATTGCCATTATTGACTGAATTATGGACCAAGGAAAATATTTGCAAGGGTTTAGTCACATTTTGGATGACAGAGAAGACTATCTGGTTGATAGGGATAGAGGAGTGTGTGACCCTTTCCTATTCGTAGGAAGTGTATCAGTTAGCAAAGAGAGGTTGGGGAAATACAATTCACAGGGTAATGATGTCCTAAATGTTTGTAAATTGTTTTTATATTATTTTGCTATCGAGCAGACCCTGCATTTTCCCGAGTTTGCAGAATGGTGCGTAGTTAACTATTCCCCTTCTCAGAGAGTCATTGTGAGTCAGTCTATGTCTAGGATACTCTATAAAATTAATGCTAAGGTCATCCGTGACAACCTAAACTTGCCCGATAGCTACCCTGACAGTCGTGAACCTGTAAACGAGTCCATTCTTGCTGAATTGTACAAAAATTGTGGAACTGAAGTTCGTTGCAAATTCCTGTCCAACATCTTGAAAGAGGGTTAGTCATTAGATGGTATTTTCCTGCCATACCATGTTCGTATTTTCAAAGATGAAGTCCAATTAGTGGTGTCCTTAGTCTGTCAAATCTTGGGTTTCGATGATGATTGTCACGTAAATGAAGTCATCCAGGGTTTTCTATTAAAAATAAGTTCATTGAGTTCCGAGTCTCAGTCAGTTCCTGTATTCAGTCTAGATGAATACTTGGTAGAAGCAATACATCTTCAATTGAGTGAATTCCCAAAGGTCAGATTCTTCAAATTTCAAATTTATTTGTTGAACATGTTGCTATGTTCAAATGTCACCGAATTACAGTTTTTAAGTACCATCTTGTCTTCAGATTTTCCCAAGCAAATCAACATGTTTGAATTTACAAATTCAATCATGTCAGAAATATACGAAATGTTGTTTGATGAAGTGTTGCCCCGGGTATTAGAAGAGATGAAATGCATGATGCAGTCCTCATCTGAGGATCGAGTCAGAGATTGGTTCCTGTATAAAGATTCCACTATTTTGAGGATATATGGATTTACTGGGGAGCCTTATAGGTTACCTACTTTCCTTACTCCCAGAATTTTTGCATTAGAGTTTATGAGACAAAGGTTGCATTCAGAGGAAGAACATTTTGGGGACTTTAAGAAATCTTCAAATATCAAGTTCCCTCTCAAAGTGGGTTCTTTTATCTTCAAAAATAAAGGTGCCCTGGTGTTTATAGAAAAATTGTTGGGAAGCATGGAATTTCAAAAAGAGCCAAGGGTAAATTATGATCCCCATCACATAATTTCCCTGAGAAAGCAGGCAAACAAAAACAAGCCATTTGACCACCAAGTTATTGAAGGTTTGAATGAATTAGCCAATTTGTTTCAATTTATGGAGATTCCAAGATCTGATGAAGATGCAAGTACTTTACCAGTTGCAGTATCTCAAGTGACAGAGGGTCCTAATATTGTAGTTAAAAGAAGTCTTTCTGAAGTTGAAAGCATGGAAGTGGATGAGGATGGGTCACACAAAAAGGCAAAATTGTTTCAAGTTGGTGGAGTTTTAAGTGAAGAGATTTCAGAGGATTTAAAGAGAGTTGCTTTAGTTCCAACAAAATCTGTACAGGGAAATCAGTTTTATTTTAAAGGTGTAGATAGTTCAGAATCAAGCCCAATTTTCAAGTCCAAAGAGGAGCTCATGGCCAGTTATGTGGAGAAATGAAAACAGTCCCTAGAAGAGACAAGGAATTTACTCCCGCGGGTAAGGAGTTTAAACAATCCGAAAACCTCCTTGATTTCTACCAGGGATATAGAAAGAAATACCTTTAAATTGGCCATGGTAAATGATAAGAGGATTTCATAGATGGAAGTAAGATTAGACAAGATTAGTGTACCCGAAAAAATATAGCTACATAAGCAAACAAGTGACATTATTTATTCAAATCTATTGCAAGCTATGATGAGAATCAATAAGTTACAAATTTTGGTAGATAAGTTAGAGGTTCAGTTAAAACATGAAAAAGTTGAAAATAAGGCCAATGCCATTCAAATTAAAAAGCTACAAGCAGACATTATCAGTTCAGGAAATGAAAGAGATAACACTCAAGCAATCAGAAGAATGCTGGAAGAAAAGGACAACGCCCTCCAAGTTTTGAAGAAAAGGTTAAAGATCCCGAGCACAGAGCATGT
This sequence comes from Pseudotsuga menziesii, assembly GCA_001517045.1. Lineage (NCBI taxonomy): Eukaryota > Viridiplantae > Streptophyta > Pinopsida > Pinales > Pinaceae > Pseudotsuga > Pseudotsuga menziesii. The sequence goes on along the minus strand of LPNX011174407.1, from coordinate 316,673 downwards.
TCAATCATCCGAATTATTAACATTACAAGAAGAGAAGGACAAGATTCACCAGGAGATGATGGAGCATAAAGGAAAAGGCGTCAAATTACAAGAAGAAAAAGACAAATGGGAAACAGAGCGAGATGAGCTAGTAGCACAAATCGCCCTGCTGAAAAAGGACCAGAGTGAAGAAAAAGAGATTATGGAGGAGTTGATGAGCCAAAATCCCACTGATGAAGACCTGTCCATTGTGAATATTGAGAAACCATTAAATGATTTTTCTGTAGATGACTTGTTAGTGCCCATGTCCCAGGTCAGCCTAAAGGATGAAGAAATAAAAGAATTAAAGGTGGAAAATGAAAAGATCAAGTCCGAGTTAGCCAAAGTGAACGAGAATAAAAATAAAATATTGCAAGATAGAAATCAGCTACAGAAAAAATTTAATGAATTGAAAGAAAGAAACATTGGAAAAGGTCCTCTCCAAGGAGAAAAGCACATAATTTGGGATAACTTATCTGTAGAAATTACTAAATTCAGGCACTATTTGAACTTTATTGATGATCAAAGCATATTGATCAATTTGGCCAATCAAAGACTGAAGTTAGTAAATGAAAATATGGAGAGGAAACCCCTTGCCACAGCCCAAAACGCGTTGAATTTTTTAAATTCATTAACATACCAAAAGTTGCATGATATAGGAGTAAAGGACATAATAGCAATGGTGTTGTGGGCCAAAATTTTTATCCATAAGCATCATTTAATGAAGACAGTCCAGGACAAAGCTGATGAAATGGTTTCACAGGTTAATGACTTCAAAGAGGCTTTCAAAGAGCTATTTGAAGATGGCCTACCTTCCTTTTGGGACGAGGAGGGACGAATGTTTTCTCAAGAACACTATCACAGCCTGTTAGTTCAAAGCCGCATGGACCATTCCAAATTTGATGATTTGGAAAAAGGTCTAAGAGGGAAAGTTATCGTGGATAAGCTAACAGAGGACTTTGAAATATTACAAAAGTTCCTGATTATCAGGGGAGGATTGCCTAAAGTGTCTTACGAAGCTTACATGGAGCTGGAGGTGTCCATTCGGGAGATGATTGAATATGACATTCCAAGCGCGGAGCAATGGAGATCCATAGAGAGATTCAGGAAAACGAAGTATATCCTTCATTCATGAAGACAGGTGTTGCACGTTGAGGAGCTGCTTGAACGAGGCCATGTTATCAAGTTGATTTTAACTTAATGATCTGTTAGGATCGAAGCTAGTAGTTTATTCCTAGGAGTTAGGAATATAGTTACAAGACTTTGATTAAGCCGGTTATTCAGTTATTAATCTTCGTGGAAGATGAAAATCATTTGATGTATATAAGTGCATTTATTTTATGTGATGGGGGTTGGAACCCATCTTGTTGTTGAATGTTTCTCTTGAAGACATAAATTTTTTTTGAATAACAAAGCAAATGCATAAGAGTTATTTGAGTTTCCTATGTCATTTGCATTACAGTCTGTACTTCTCTTCCTCTGTGATTGTTTTTCCAGTGTAAAAATCCATTTTGTTTTTTCTTCATATCTGAAATACAATGTTGAATGGTTGGAATTCATAGTTTTTATGCTCTGATCATCATTTCAGATATTTTATACATTTTCTACTAAAGTTAATATAGAACTCATCTTTGATGCTCTGTATTAATGGGATGTTCATTGTCTCTGCTGTTTCACCTGAACTAAATGATTGACTGTGATGGAATGGTTATCTTGCCTTGGATAAAATCTCATGCATGTGTCTTTGTGATATTTTTTGTATATGTGACCCCATTTCCCAATGGTTATGTGTATTGTTTCAACCAATCTATACAATTTTTGAGTGTTGATTTATATCTGGCCTTGTAAAATCTGTATCTGAGAGATCCCTCTCCAGAAAGAAAAGCTAGTTTCTTTCTAAAAGTGGTTTTTGCTGTTACCTTGGGATCTACCTTTCACAACCTAGGTACATTCTAAGTGTTAACACAGTGAAGTCTCTAAATCTCTTAGAATATACATCTAAGGATTCCATCATATCGGGATTAGTAGGGATGTAACATTTGATGAAGAGGCAACTCTTAATAAATCTAGAAGGTGTCATCTTGAAGAAGTACATTAAGAGGATGTACCTCCTAGAATGGTAGAAGATGAACCCTCTCCTGAAATAGTAGCATCTAAAGATCATGATATGCTAGAACCTCAGGAACCCAATACTATGGATATCTCTCGAAAGAGAAAACCTGCTTGGGTAAGAGAAATCATACAAGAAGTAGAGATATATGGAGCTCCAGGAGGGTCCACAAGAAAAAGATAAATACCAAACCCATATTCCAATTATGTAGATTTGATGTGTGACCTTGTAGATCAAGAACCCACCAACTATGAAGAAGTTGCACAAAAGAAAGAATGAGTTGAAGTAATGACAGAAGAATACCATTCGATAATAAAAAATGATGTTTGGGACATAGTAACCAAACTAGAAAAAAAGAGTGTGGTATCTTTGAAATGGATCTACAAGATAAAACATGCTGCTGATGGAAGTATTGAAAAATACAAGGCAAGATTTGTGTCTAGAGGATTCTCTCAGAAATAGGGAATTTATTATGAAGAGACATTTTCTCCAGTAGCAAGGTACACTTCCATCAGAACCATCATGGAACTTGCTTCCATGATGAAATGAGATCTACACCAGATGGATGTAAAGACAACCTTCCTGAATGGTATGATTGAGAAATAGGTTTACATCGAACAACCACTAGGATTTGAAGTCGAAGATATAGTGAGTCATGTATGCAAGTTGAAAAAGGCTCTGTATGGACTTGAAGAAATCTCTTAGATCTTGGTATGGTAGAGTAGATAGCTTCTTGACAAGCTTGGGAGTTACCAAGAGTAATGTTGATCCTAACCTTTAAATGAAGGTTATGGATGATGAACCTACCATACTATTATTGTATGTGGATGATCTATTTCTGACATGAAATGAGAAACATATCACAGATTGCAATAAGAATCTAGCTAAATAATTCAAGAGGAAAGATCTTGGATTGATGCCTTATTTCCTAGGGCTGGAAGTGTAGCAGATCCGAGAAGGAATCTTTCTGAACCAGGGAAAGTATGCAATAGAAATATTGAAAAGTTTTGATATGTTGGATTGTAAATCCATGTCCACACCCATGGAAACCAACCTAAAGGTGTTATTTGATGAGTCATCGGAATTAGTGGACATGACTTAGTACAGTCAGATCATTGGATCATTGATGTATCTAATGAATACAAGGAAAAATATATGCTTTGTTGTGAAAACCTTAAGTCAATATCTAGTTAAACCTAGACGAGTTCACTTGATAGCTGTGTGATGAGGTATCTAAAATGTACAATAGACTTGGGACTTTATTATGGTAGAGATCATGAGTACAAATTATTTGGATATACATATTCAAATTGGGAAGGAAGTGCCGCAAATAGGAAGAGCACCTCAGGTGGATGTTATTGTCTGGGATCCGCCATGATCTCGTGGTTTAGTAAGAAACAATCTAGTGTTTCTCTCAGTACAACTGAAGCAGAGTACATAGCAGCTTGCTCCACTAGTTGTGAAGCGATATGGATTCAGAAACTTATGCCAGGATTATTTGAATGATAGAGTTGGACACTACAATGATTCTCTATGACAACCAGAGTTGCATAAATATGACATAGAATCCAATGTTCCATGATAAATTAAAGTACATAGAAATCTGATATTTTTATATAAGGGATATGGTACAAAAGGGAGCTATCAAGCTCTAGTATGTGAGTACTGATGAGCAAGTTGCTGATGTACTAACCAAGCCTCTATCTCAAGTAAAGTTTGAATATTTTCATGAAAAGATTGGTGTAGTTCGAAAATAATTTCCTCACTAGGAGGAACATTGATGGTACTACAAATAATGAAGATATGGACCTTCTTCAAAAAGGAGGAACAAGTCGAAGATATGGATTCTCCTCAGAAAGGAAGATCAGGTCGAAGACATGAAACCTCCTTGGTCAAAGAGGGAGCGGGTTGATAATATGGAACTTCCCAGGAAAGGGGGAGTGATGATAAGACTGGCATCGATGATGGATGGCAGTGATGATGACAAGGTATGACATTCTCTTATGGAAACTAGTATCCTCGCTTGAGGATGGCAGGTATAACACTCTGCTCATGAGAGTGGTCCTTACTACGGATGTCCCTGCAGAATGTTACTCTCACATGGAGAGTACCCACATTCATTTGTGGATTCCGTAGAATAACAATCACTTAGGATTGGTCCTAACCTTAGTGGTATGGATTCTTTACGATGAGTCCTCATGGACAATAGGACTAACATTTTGTATGCAGTCAAGATATGTTATGCAGACAATACTCTTGTATGAAGAGTATGCCTACATTCATATGTAGATGCCATAGAATAACACTTGCTTGGGAGTGGTACTAACCTTGGTGGTATGGATTCTTTATGATGAGTCCTCACGGACACCCTAGTATAACACTCACTTGGGAGTGGTCCTAACCTTAGTGGTAAGGATATTCTACGATGAGGGACGACCTTTTGTATGTGGTCGAGATCTCCTCTACAGACAATAATCTTGAATGGAAGAGTATTCCTACATGTGAGCATAGATACCGTAGTATAACACTCACTTAGGAGTGGTCCTAACCTTAGTGATATGGATGGTATGCGATGAGTCCTCGTAGATGACAGGGACTGCATCTAGGTGCGGTCAAGATATACATTTAGTTGTAGACGATTCAACTGATCAATTTCATGGATCATGCTGATGGAGGATTGCATCATCCTTGGAATTACGTCCTAAAGTGATAGGGATTGATTATCCATAAAAAATATCATATGTACTGCAGGTAGCGTGGCGATGAAGTATCATAATATAGAAGTGCGACTGCAAAGGATCGAGAAGATCGAAGTGCTGCTGCAAAGGATCAAGAAGATTGAAGTGCTACTATGAAGGATCAAGAAGATTGAAGTGTTGTTGCAAAGGATCTAGAAGATTGAAGTTTTGCTACAAAGCACCAAGAAGATCGAAGTGCTACTGCAAAGGATCAAGAAGATCAAATTGCTGCTACAAAGGATTGAGAAGATCAAAATGCCACTGCAAAGGATCAAGAAGACTAAAGTGTTACAAAGGACCAAGAAGATCAAAGAACTGCTTCCAAGGATCAGAAGACCAGAGTGCTTCTATGAAGGATCGAAATATCGAAGTGTTGCTGCGAAAGGATCAAGTGATCGTGTGATGCAGAAGATGAAAACATTGAAGAGTAATTGTCCCAGTTACTAATTGTGAAAACTTCCTATGATGTATAGATGTATTACCTCGATACTACTGAAGATATTGTCTCTCTTTTATCCTATAGTCTATGATGATGTTGTCAGTAGAATAACCTTCTCATTAAGGGGGAGTGTTGAAATATTGTAACTTCAAAGGATATTCTAAATGTATTTTACTGATGTAACCCAAGGGAGATGTTATTATTCCTTTGTCGGGGTGGTACTATTATAATTGGTCATCATAGAGTCATGAGGTAAATTCTCCATTGTAAGTCGGCTCATTAGTACCCTAATGAATAATATAATATATTTTTTTGAGTCTTCCTAGGTGAAGTCGGACCAGGCAGTTTAGTGGGGCCGACTTGTTTAGGGTAAAAGTCACTTGGCTCAATGTGTATAAATAGAGGAGCTGTGCTACTCATTAGAACATAGAGTCACTCACTTGAGTAGCTCATATGAGAGAGAGAGACTGATTTGCAAGGAGGAGAATCCATGTTTCAGGGTTTTATCTTATACATATTATATAGAGGAAGTTTTGCTAGGTTTTCTTCCCCTTGAGGGTTTCCCAAGATAAATATTGTGTCTATCTTGTGATTGTGTTTCTTTTAGTGATGCAACATATGCTACTGTTGTGAATTTGAATTGAACACTAATGATATCTAGTCTAGCATATGAAATCTTAACATAAAGAAGGGTTAACCATATAGGGAAAATATGGAAAACTGGTCCTGAACTGAGAATGACTGCTTAGATAGGAGATTATGATATGGACTATGTTATTTTGGACCTGGGATCTAATGTTAACATTCTGATTAGAAAAACCTGGGAAAGTATGGGAAATTCAATACTAGTATGGTCTCTTGTCTAGTTAAGGTTAGCAAATCAGTTGAAGGTTTTACCTATCGATCGATTGAATCAGGTTCATGTCGAGATAGAAGGACTTCAAACTTATGTAGAATTTGAGGTGATTGACATTGTTGATGACACAAATACGTATCTTGTTCTCCTGGGGATCACTTGGGCCATTGATAACCAAACTATTATTAATTTCGAAAAGAGGATATTAACATTTGAATATGAAGAACTAAGGGTCATCGCACCGGTTGATCCTCTAGAAGTACAGAGGTAATTACTCAAACATGTAAATAATGAAGGAAAAGATGGATACTTAGACGATATCTATAATATCACTTATACAATGGATTATTATGTTAATTCAATGACCGACAGAAAAATTGGTTGGAAAAGCATTAGTTTCCGCACATCAGATTCAGGAGAAGCTTTAGAGAATTGGAGAACCGGTTGCATGAAGTGTTAATGAGAATATGTGCAAGAGTCACAAAATCTGTGCAATGGGTAGGTATCGATCTATGCGATCTACATATATATGAGGGTTTTCCTAACCTGGAATAATTTTTTATAGAATTTGAAGAGAAAGTAACAAACTTTGACGACTGCCAGCTTTTAAATTTGCATTGAATGCTACACCTGCTAGATGGTGGGTCACGCTTAAATAGTCTATCTCGGAATGGACCCAATGGAAGAGATTGATGGAAGTTTGATTTGGATAGAAGGTGATGTACACTGGTCATAAATATACATGATTTACTAATCATGCCAAAAACATTGAGTATTGTTGTACAACATGGGAGGCATGTCCATGACAAGAATGGGTCCATCAGTTTGTACACACATTAGATATGATACCAAGGACTGGTATACATCGGTTGAGCTACGACGAGGAACAACAGAATGGGAAGAATTAGCTTCCAGTTTCATCCATATGTTTGAATTTCCTGATGATCATCCTTCAATTGATGTTTCTCTCCAACTAATCAAGTCTAATATATTTGAAGATATTCCTATGTTGATGACAAATTTTAATGAGAGCAACGCGACAGTCCAACACTAGATGGAGTGCAATAATGTAATAGGTGAACCTAATGATGATGATCCCTATGGAATAAACATCCTTGATTCTGAAGGTACTTGCGTGGTGGAAGGATAAGGTGTCTTAAGCGATAAGTTTCTGAATCCATTAAAAATTAATAAAGTGAATATTCGTTCTTCGGAGAATCCAAAGTTTGATAATATTGGGGATTGTTGGGACAATGTGACCATCGGGAAGATAACATACTTACTGCATGAATGTTGAAATCTGTTTCCCATGAAATTTTCTGAAATGAAGAGAATTGTCAGAGATCTTGGAGAAATAAAGATTCCATTGAATCCCGACGCAAAACCTGTTAAGTAACGACCATATCGTCTCAATATGAGGTAGAAAGAAAAATTTAAGATAGAGTTAGACAGAATGCTAGATGTAGGCATCATAGAACCTGTTGAAGAATCTGAGTGGATAATTCCCATGGTAGTACAAGATAAGAAAACTGCTGGTGAGTGTGGATGTTTCCAGTATACGGTCATGCCTTTTGGATTGAAGAATTACCCTACTACCTTTTCTAGGATAGTCATGGGTGCTTTCAAATATTTTATTCATAAGTTTCTTGAAGTCTATTTTGATGCCTGAATGGTATTTGGGGTCATAAAAGATCATATTGAGAGCCTCAGAACGATGTTGGAATGATGTCAACAGTATCATATTTTGCTTGAGTTAAAGAAATGCATATTTTGTGCCCCGTTTGGAATTCTATTGGGTCATGTGGTTAGTCGCAATGGTATGCTGGTCGATCCTGCTAAAATTGTGATCATTGTTGACCTACCACCACCCTCGACAGTAAAGAAAATAAGAACAAATTTGCGACATACAAGGTAATATCAGAAGTTTATCAGAGGTTATGCAAAAGTAATTTCCCCTATGGAGAAATTATTGAAGAAGGATGTCAAGTTTAAGTGAAGTGAACAATTCCAAGAGAGTCCAGATGTCTTAAAGCATAAGATGGTTACAACAACCATGCTAATTTTTCCAAACTGGAAGAAAGATTTTCACTTCCATGTTTATGCGTCGTCTGTCGCGTTGTGTGTTGTACTTGTACATCTTGTTGGTTGTGGATCCTGATCTCTAGATATATTATTGAGCAGTTGCATTTGTACCCCAGGTTTACTGTACACTCTTTCCAGCCGAGGGGTGCGGGGGGACTTATTCCTTGGTATGAAAATAAAAAGAGACAGGAAAAATCGCAAATTGACGTTGTCTCAAGGTGAGTACATAGAAAAGGTGTTGCAGAGGTTTAGAATGCAGAATGCAAAACCAGTTAGTACACCTTTAGCCAGGCATTTCAAACTAAGTAAGGAGATGTGTCCAGAGACACAAGAAGTGATAGATTACATGTCTAGGATTCCCTATTCATCAATGATTGGAAGCTTGATGTAGGCCATGGTGTGCACAAGACCAGATATTGCACATGCAGTGGGAGTTGTGAGCAGGTATATGAATAATCCAGGTAAAGAGCATTGGAAAGCAGTATAGTGGATTCTCAGGTATTTGAGAGCTACCACTTCTCATGCATTATGTTTTGGAGGTTCCATTAGAGAGAATTTGAGGTAAAAAATGGGCCTCAAAAGGACCAAAATGTACTATAAAAATCAACCAATTACATTATAGTATAGGACATCATCCCCCATGGTTGAGGTGGCATTGCATGAGTTATGAATGTTTATTTGTCACATTTTCTATGGTGAATGAAAACCCATAGTTAAGCAAGGTAGTAG
>LPNX011174407.1:173734-305540 GCA_001517045.1 Pseudotsuga menziesii | reverse complement strand
TAAAAATATTTTAAAATTTTAATGATTAAAAAATTAATAAAATTAATTAAGCCATTTATATTTAATTTGAAATTATAACATAATGTGTAAAACTGTATTATGATGCATTTTTTTTAATAAATTAGTAATATTGATTTTTTTACATATATATTTTGTATTTATAATTTTTTTAGTTGCAAGGAGTGGAAATAATTTTCTTAGATAAGTATTTATATTATAAAAATATTTTCGAAATGTATAAATATTTTTTTAATAAATTATTTAAGAATAAATTAAGTCTTATATTATTTTCTATAAGAGATTTAGCTATAACATTCATTTACAATAAAATGAATATATCAAAATTTTTTTATGATTTTGATATTAATTTATTCTAATAATGCAATAAATATTATAATAATATTGTTAAAATTTTACATGTAAATAAATCTCAATTAAATCACATTAAAATTAAGTTGATGAGGAATGTACTAAATATAAAAAGTCAACATAAATTAAAAAAATAACTCCTAAAAATAATTTTTTTGTTTAGTTTCATTTACAAGTTCAAGACAAATAAATGCTAAAGGACAATAATTTTTTTGGAAATTTACAATGAATCTTAGTCACAACATTGTAGAGTTATTTTATTAATTTTGTTTATAGTCAATTTAGAAAACTAACTCAACCATGGTTATTTATATTGTGCATAAAAAGTAGTGTAGGAGGTGAGTTGTCATATAACCTACCCCATAAAACCCTTAACTCATAATATTTTAATATATCTTATATTTTTGTAGTACATCTCTTAGGAGGCCCATTTTTGACTTCAAATTCTCCCTAATGAGACACTGTTCTGCAAGGATACGTTGATGCAGATATGGCTGGTGATAAAGACAATAGGAGGAGCACCACATGGTATGTGTATACTGTGGGTGGAACATATGTAAGTTGGATTTCAAAACTGCAATAGGTTGTTGCACTTTCAACAATGGAAGCAGAGTATGTTGCTGCTATAAAGGCTAGTAAGGAGATGATTTGGTTGTAGAGGTTCATGGAGGAATTGGGGAAGAAGCACGAGAATAGCAGGATGTACAGTGATAGTTAGAGTTCCATTCATCTTGTAAAGAACTCATCCTTTCATTCGAAGACTAAACATATACAACTCAAGTACCACTTCATAATATCTATTCTAGATGAAGAACTATTAAATCTGGAAAAGATACATACTAGCAAGAATCCTACAGACATGTTGACAAAGGGAGTAACTAGAGAGAAACTGAGCTCCTACTCGGTTTCTATTGGCCTTCAAGCATGAAGGTGAAAATAAGATTTTTTCCAAGTCCAAGGTCTAGAGCATAGTCCAGTAAGTGCAGCAGCAGTGGAGTTGCTTTGATCAGTCTCCAAGTGGGAGATTGTTGGTTGTGGAGCCTGATCTCCAGAGATATTATTGAGTAGTTGTGTTTGTACCCTAGGTTTACTATACACTCATTCCAGCCAGGGGTGCAGGTTTGGGATGTTTGTTGGCCAACATTTTTGCAGACCCATGGTATTGGGTTAACCCTAGTATTTTCCCATGGTATTTCCCCTATAAAAGAAAAGCATTGTAATACGACTGTGTATGGTATTTTATTGTATTGTAGCATTGTAAACAATATATTTGATTGTGTGAGAGAGACTATGGAAGTGTGAAGAGGAAGTGCAATGGTTTTGCAGTAGGTTCTATCCCTTCATATTTTTGGATTGTAATAATAGGATTGAAAAATTTATGTGTGGAGGTAGCCAATATTTTGGGTGAACCACATTATATCTAGGTTGGCAGGGGTTTCGGTAAGTGAGTTGCGCAGTGTCACGGCATATGCTTAAGCTCAAGCGGTACCACACAAGGCCAGATCAGCGCGATGGGTAGAAGAATAACCGCTTTGAATATTTTATATATTATTTGACCAAGTTTTGTCACAATAGGTCATTAGCGGTTGAAGAGAGCATACCATTTCATGATCGAATTGATAGACATAATCAAGACAAGAGTATCACATGAGGTCTAGTGCACTTTGTCTATGGTTTTGGAGATTTTCCTCTTGTATCGATGATCTATCTGGGTTTTCCTGATGTATTCTGCCTCCTGTTGTGGAGAATAATTATGTGTTTTGGATCCTTTGCATAAGATTAATATGATATGATAGTTGTTGCACAAACCTTATATGTTATTCCTGCTGTGATCTAATCTGTTATGATGTTGCGATATGTTTTGTTATGATATTGTTGTGATCTATATCTGTTATGATACTGCGATCTATGGTCTCTTCCATTTCTGCGATACTGATGTTGATGCGATTTATTTTAAGTATGCTACAATTCTATTGCATTATGAGTTGAAGTGTTTTATAAATAATGTTGCTGCACTAGCGATACTGTGACAAATGTATGATGCAATCGGTAGTTATGGAAATGAATCAATGATGACTACATAGTTCTAGATCTAATGGCTATATTGTCTCCCCGTTGGATCCCCATATCCTTCGTCCTCACTGTCAGAAACTCGGTTTCATTAGCTCTCCCTTGAACATCTCAGGTGAGACTTCGTTCGCTCTGCGGATGTTGCTGGGCAGGGTAAAACCTGTCTGGGATGGTGCTCAGGGAGATCGCATTGGTTGGGCATTGACAGAGTGAGAACCCTTGTCGATGAGGATTTGTTGGTGGGTTTCTCCAACAAATGGTTCCATTGCTGGGAATGAGTTGCGATTAAAAGGAGGATATGTTTTGGCATCTGAATCGACCAAAGATCAAGGGGTGTTTGATCTAAAGCTACGAGAATTTGCTAAAGCCAAAAATAAGAATCTAAAGCTATCGATGGGCCATTGGTTGGATAGATATATCCACGACGGTCCTCACGAATGCTTCTTTTATGAGTTTGCTATCCTCTTGCATGAGTGGCTGGAAAAGTTCAATTCTAAGAAAAAAAACTTCTAAGGAGGAGAGCTGACATTCTAGACTCCAGAGCTGATTCAGGAATTACAAGAGAGAAAGTAATGCATCATGGGCTATTGAAGCATGGTTGGACACTATCATGGAAGGCTACATTACCAAGTTTGCAGTCGACACCAATAATTCATTTAGCGAAGCAGAAGGGGAGTTCTTCAGTGGACCATGAGGAAGATTCTTGCTGTCACTGTAGCTTTCAATTAAGCAACTTGTCTATGAAAAAGGTATTATGAAGATGGACAAAGAGTAGTGGAACTATGGTGTGTGGAGGATGTAGGAACCATGATGAAAGGGGGGAGACACATGGATAGGTAAGGGGTATATGGGCATAAGTTATGGTGAGAATGTGAAGGTCGTCGAGGAAAAAAGTGGTTGTACAAGGGGAGGAGCAAGGTTTCGAGAGAAGAGGCAGAGGATGGGATAAGGTCCTGTTGCGATCGAAGTGTGATGCTGTGAGGAACAACCACATGGAACGAAGCAAACTTTTTGTGATGACGAGGATGATCAGGCCTAGGTTATGCCCATAAGGACAATAGGATCGAACCCCAATAGTAATGCGCCCACACCTCCACACACTACTCCACCACAGGGAAACAATACACATTCTGCATCGACTTACTCGATGTGTCAGCAACAGTCTAGAAGTAGAGCACCAGTAGGAGGAAGAAGGCCTAGAATGGCGGGCGACAAAATGAAGCTACTAATATTTCATGGAAATGGCACTGACGACCCATATCAATACTTGTTCTTGTGTGAAGTGATCTGGACCACTTGACAGATCGTAGATAATGATGTCAAGAAAATCCAGCTAGCAACTACTCTTAGGGGTTGTGCACTGGAATGGTTCATGAGATTCACACGGGTTCCTTAGGGTGGTACCGTGAAGAAATTGGATGAGACCCAAATGGGGTTATTTGAAGAATTCAAGAAGATGAAGTCTAAGGCTTAGTACATTATTGAATTGAAAGAGATCAAACAATTCCCCAATGAAATGATTTGTGACTTTGATCAGTGGTTTAAGACATTTATGGCTTGGGTCAGTTTTCAGATGAGTGATGCTCAACACAAGGAGTGGTTCATTGTCACGCTCGTCCATTAGAAAACCACTAATGCAACAAAATATTGTGACATAGAGCGAGGCTCTGGAGACCGTGATGAAATTGGAGGCATCACCAGTAGGAGAATCCGTGGTTAGAATGAACCACATTCAAGCGCAGTTGGCCAATCTAATGCTCCAACTACAAGATATAAATAAGGCCAAGGAAGATCATGATGATATTTGGTGCACCTGTTGCCATGCAGATGGACATACCAAGGAAACCTATCCAATGCTCCAGAATTATTTGTTGTCAGGAGCCCCAAACCCATTGAGCTGTGCTGGTATACCATGGTGTCACATATGTCAGGTCTATGGGCATTGACATGAGAACTATGAATACATGCAAAAGATGGTTACCGAGGTAGAAAATCTGTACTGTACATTTTGTCAGTCAGTCAGACATGATGATAAGAACTGCTGAACTTATGGTTTTATCCAGGAAAGGACGTATGATTTGTTAGTTTTTCATCACATTAAGCTAGCATTATCATCTTAGGATCTTTTCACTGAGAGAATAACAAGCACAGCAATAAAACATAAGCACATCACAAGAGACAAGATACACAAAGAGATTTTCCTCGGGGAAACCATAAAGGAGAAAACCTCGCAACTTCCTCTAAGATAGAATCAGCACCAAAACAGTAAGAGATCTCCCAAAACAGCAGTAGTCTTCTATCTTCTGTCTAGTCCCAAAATTTCCTTCTTCAGTAGTGCACCACACTTGGGAGAGCAAGTGATGTATTTCACAAGTGATAAATAGAGAGACTCTCACTCTCTATTTATATTCATCCGTTCACTTGAATTGCATTTTCACACGTAGGCTCAACCTAACAATTACTACTCGAGCCTACACCTTAATTAGTGTATAATAACTCGAGTGCCTCAAAACTGTGGGGACTTACCTAATGACTTGACATGACTTGATTACATTATTTATCCTCCCGATCGGAACATCGGGGCATGACCACATGACTCAAATACATAATAGAAACATCCCGGAATAAACATTGGGTTACAATACATAAGATACATAGAAGAATACATTCCGAAGTTACATATACATCAACATGATTCATACTTTGTGAAAGGTGAGGATCCCCAGGAAATGCAAGCGTAGCCAAAAGTGGTACAACTAGCAACGCAGGTGTAGTATACAACACCACCCCAGATGTAGTTTATTCCCATGCAACCGCAACAATAGCTTACAATGCATCCATAGTTTGCACCTTAGCTATATATTGTAGCACAACCATAGTATTCACCATGACCACAATATAATCAGGCGCTGCTCATTCAGTCTGGGCCACAATATGTTCAAGCTGTGCATGATGTCCAGCAACAACCAAACCTACCTCAACAACAGATGGCCCAACCACAGTTTCAGCAAGGAGGAGTCCAAGGAGGATTCCGCAGAGGATTCAGAGGCCGAGGAGGAGGCTTTGGCCAAGGAGGAGGACGAGGTCGCGAATCAATCCAGTGTTATACCTGTGGAGTATTCATGCACTATTAGAGAGAGTGCCCTCATGCATAGTGTACATACTATGCAGTCAGTGAAGATAATGTTGAAAACTGCCCTCAGTTGATTGCAAAATGGCAGGATGGAAACATTCCTCAGTTATAGAACATGCAAAATCAGAATCAACCTATGTTTGATGTACAAAACCAACCGATAATGCGGAATCAGATCCCATCGCAGGCTCAGACTTAGAACCCACCCCAGACTTAGAATCAGTCGATGAATCAGAACCCACCATTGAACTTGAATCAAGGATCGACGGTTGCGACAATTCAAGCTGAATCGTGGATGAAGGATGTCGACATTGGGGTTGTCACTTGCGTTGGTGCAATGACCAGAGAAGATGGACCGTGGAAGCAATTTTGGCTCGTTGGAAAGAAAAAGGTAGCATTTGACATTGTGACAGAGAAAGAAACCTTCTTTGGGGCAAAGCATGCAATCGGGAGAAATCCAGGTAAGTTACCAATTATTGACATGCCATTTGCTTTTGATCCATCTGTAGAGGCAGGACGATCGTGACAAGATGGTAAATTGCGAGAGTTCTTTGAGAGTTTTTTATCGCTAGCAAGGGACCCTGATGCCCTTGCCGAGCTTGAGACGTTATTGTACCACCCGAATAAGGCAGTGAAGGATTCTCCATATCGAATGAATATCCATATCGAAGATTATGAGGTTGACTTGGTTATTTTGGATCTTGGATCAGATGTAAACATTTTGACCAAGCAAACCTGGCAATTGATGGGAAATCCAGCATTGGGATGGTCGCTGGTGCAGTTGCGACTAGAAAATTAGGCAAAGGTTCAGCCCATTGGTCGCGTCTCAAACTTGGATGTCAACATTGAAGGTATGAAAATGCATGCTAACTTTGATGTGTTAGAAGTTGGGATCATGCTTATAACATCTCTGAAGACTATATCCATCCTACCATCAATGGCGAACTTGGATGGCGCAACGCTATTTCTATGTCCTCTGACTTTGATGATGCTCTGGAAAATTGGCAGAATAGGTTGCATGAAGTATCATTTAGGAAATGCAGGCTGATTACATAGTCTCTCCGATGTGTTGCAACTGAGATTGTTGAGTTGCCCATTTATGAAGCACTACCGAGACTATTAGATTTCTTTCAAGAATTCAAAGAGAAAGTTTTTGAACTGCAAAGTATACTGACCCTCGCTGTAGCACTGAAGGATACTACAGATCGATGGTGGGAGACACACAAACAAATGATTCATGACTGGGAACAGTGCCAGATATTGATGATGGTGTGCTTTGGAAATTCAGAGGACTATCATGCTGGGAGATACGAGGGACAGAATGATCCCACCAGTCATTTGATCGAGTGTCAGACTTTATGGGTGTCACAACCCAGAGATGAATGGGTCCACGCTTTTGTTCACACTCTGGAAGAGATGCCGAGATCCTGGTATGTAATGGTAGAGTTGTACAGAACTATCACCACTTGGGAGGAGTTGCAACAAACATAAATAGGATAATAATTAAATAAGGTTAATAATAAAATAAAATAATAATTGTTAATTATTATAGTAGTAGCTATTAATGTGAAGGGACATAACTCTTCATTATGAAATGCTCAAGCCATATTAAAGGCGATCTATGTTGTAATATCCTATCATCTTTTTATCCATCAATTTATTCATATTTTATTATCTATGGATATGTGGGTTATTTCATAAATTACTTAATTGATAATATCCAACTATGGATGTTACAGTCGTATCAGAGCTATATGGACCTTGACAACATTATTTACACCTTGTGTACATTTCGGTTTCCCAAAAAATTAGGACTTTGTCCTTAAAAAAAGAAAAAAAAGAAAAAGAAAAAAGGTAAAAGTAACAGCCTAAAAAAAAGAGGTAAAAGAAAAGAAAAGAAAAGTCCAAAAAGAAAAGATAAAAGTAAAACAGAATAGAAAGGGTAAAAGTGAAACCACACCTGGTTTCTTAAGGTGGGTTTGGGTTTGAATATAAAAGTGCATAATAATTACAAGTAAAAAGCAAGTGAGATTTGAACTTAGGTAGGGAATATAACACTCATTCCTTCCAACCACCCAATCTACTCACATTTTACAAAAGTTAAGGAAAAAAATATAAAAAAAATGCATAATAATTGCTACTGAAAAAGCAAGTGAGATTTGAACTTAGGTGGGGAAGGTAACACTCATTCCTCCCAACCACCCAATCTACTGGCATTTTACAAAATTATTGGAAAAAATAAAAGTTAAGGACTAGAATTTGGAATGTTATATATTATTTTATATAACTTAAGTTTAATAATAATAATAATAATAATAATAATAATAATAATAATAATAATAATTTTATTAAAATAATAATTATTCTTGGAAAAAAAGGGTTATTTGACCTAACAAGAAATAGTCAAAGAATTTTTTTTCCATCTAGAAGAAAAGAAGACAAAAGTGAAGTAGAAACATAGTTACAAACAATGGCTACTACATATTCAGAAATGAAGGCACAACTACAAACAACAATGGACGAGTTAGAACAATACAAGGTGATCAATAAAAGTCTACAAGCTGAGGTTGAGATGAAAATGTGGTTGAAAGGGTGGAAAGATGATGAGAATCACTGCTTATAGAATCAAAATTGACAGTTAGAATGAACCATAAGAGATAACAAGAAAATGTTATCTGATCAGGATAAATAAATATCATGTTTAAAAATTCATAATCAAAACCTAGAACACCAGACAAAAAAGTCAAAAAATGACAACAAATCACCATATGGATGCGATAATGAATTAGAAGAAGAAATAAAGCATCTAAACAAACTCATCATGGAAAAAGATGCTGAATTGGTGCAAGTCTGAATGAGGTTAGAAAATCAAGAAGCAGAGTTACGCCATCATAAACAATAAAAAGAAAAACTCCAGTAGTAGTATGACGATAGTAAGAAGACACATAAGTTAGAGCTGACAAAAGTCAACAAGGTTTTATCAAGCCATTCCAAAGAGATTTTCAGATTAAGTAATCATAACAAGACACTAGTCACAAAAATTAAGAAGTTGAAAAGTAGTCGGAAGACAGAACAATCTACGGAAGACATTGAAGGAAAACTTCTAGACAAACAGGAAGAAAATCGTTGTATCAGAGGGCATAACGAAGATCTTAAGGAACAACTAAAGAAGTCTGAAGATGAGAGAAAATCACATGTAGAGGTGATTAAGAAGTTTCAAAATGATAACATGCAGTTAGAAAACAAGTTGGAAAAGATACAGAACGAAACCTTAAAACTTCAAGAGATGAAAATACAACTTTCTACTCAGATCAATGCTCAAAAGATGACACTCGTAAAATAAAATGACATTGTGAAAATTCCATATCGACACTCCAACCATAAAAACATATATTCTAAAAAGTGGGAAATGTCAAAAGATAATGGTACCAATGTGATCAAATCTCCTAATGATAGATCAGTATGGAATGCCAACAGTCCACAACAAATCAATTTGGGATGGATTGATTCGTTCACATATTGGAATTTGTGCTCAACTCTTAGTAGTTCGTATCGACATGTCTCGTCAGCTGCGACACAACAAAAAATGATGTAGAAACATTATAAGGCTTTGAGGACAAATCCTTTCTAAGGGAGTGGCAATGTAACGAACATAAATAGGATAATAATTAAATAAAATAATAATTGTTAATTATTATAGTAGTAGCTATTAATGTGAAGGGGCATAACTCTTCATTATGAAATGCTCAAGACATATTAAAGGCGAGCTATGTTGTAATATCCTATCATCCTTTTATCCATAAATTTATTCATATTTTATTATCTACAGATATGTGGATTATTTCAGAAATTACTTAATTGAGAATATCCAACTATGGATGTTACAGGATTTGTCCATTTGCTTTGCACAGATGTTTAGTTTCCAAGACGTCAACCCACAGGTATGTAATTCTTTACACATCATCTGCAATGTGGTATTGAAAATCATCCCTGTCGCATACCCAGTTGATCCGAATGTGCACTGCTCCATCCAATCCATGATGACATGCTACAACTTGTCTGAGAACCTAAAGATGACAATGAGTTGCAGAATTTTAATATTCTAGAGTCAGAAGAAAGCCACGATGTCGCATCACTAGACATACCGACGAAATCGATGAGTCAGCCGCTTAGGATCCAAAAAGTCAACATTGGGTCGGAAGAAAACCCAAAGTTTGTGTTAGCTAGAATATTTCACCTCTTGCAGATAGCAAGGTGTTCAACTGGTCTGAATGGTTCAGATCCAGAACAAATAGGTCACAGAGGCTGATAACTCTCCCTAGACGCTGTAGACATCTGGAATACAAGGCTTTGATAGTCCACCTGTGTACTTGTAATCAAGCTCAACACGAAACAAATCAAAGCAACAAGAAATGATCTACTAATATATGCTAGTGACTAAGGAATCTACAAATATATATCTGAAATCAATCATCAACAATATATATGGGACAGAAAATCAACTTGCATTAGAAATATGAAGAAGTTTACAACCAAGCGTTAGTTTTGACATGCATCTCCATGAAACCAACTCTTCATCCCCAAAAGCTCCGAATCTAGCTCTCTCCAAATGATCTTGGGCCAAGACTCAATCCAACAACATAACAATACCTTCAATGTTCTCCCCTCAACCATGGCTATGAGCTCATATTTATAGGGCTTTAATGGATAGAGATGGTTGAGAAATTAGTGGGTGAGGTGGCCTCTAAGATCCTAGGATGAAGGATCTCGAGCTCAACCAACCCACAACAGTAGGGATGAGGGATATCTCAAGGCTTATCATCTAGAAGCCTCGAGAAGCTTCTCTTTTTCCATTTTTACCTAGGGTACTGCACTTCTCCTTCTATGATAGAGTGATTCTGGTAATAACCGACTGTGGACCAAGGGAAATGGGCGGTGGCATCGCTTGTGGACAACCGATGAAAGGCGGTGCGAGCAGGGGTACTGCTCCTGGATAAAGGGGCATGCGCAGTGCTGGGAATTTTCATGTAAGATTGATGAAAAACCATTTAGTTTCCACTCTAGAAGCTAGGATTCAGGGCAAGTAGGTATATCAAATGTCTTATCACATGATGGTGACAGGATTTTGGTATAACAGGATTCCCCCCAAAGCATGAGTCTTAGAGTGATATGATAAACGAGAGCTTTGAGAACAAGTCATCGCTAAGAGATGAAAAAGTTGTCTCGATCGGAGCATGCATTCAAGTAGGCATCTGTAGTACATAAGTATGTTGACTCATAGACACAAGTAACCAAACTCATAGCTGTAGACCAATACAAGGCAGATCCATGAGTGGACTAAACAAGCATGGCTACTAGAATACAGTGTAGATCCATGTGATAGAGGACTCAAACTTGGACATAGCTACCAGACACACAACATAGATCTATTTCATACAGACATAAATTTGAGCATAGCCATGACCATACAAATGTGTCCCCCATGCTAGATATACAAAAATCCATCGCAACCTGGGGAAAAATCAATGAGCACTTTTAAACAAATACCTAGGGTCTTTGTCTCGTCTTCCACAAAGTACAATTCTATCCATGTGATTACAATGATCTGAAGTCGAACATGGTAGAAACCACTTGATTATTGGCCAATGATGTGAACCATTAACAAGTACGAGGGAGATCACCATTAATGTCAAGGATTCCCAAGGTACCTTAGTACAATCTACTGAGTGCGAATAGATGTCTTGATGTCGAACACCCAGTCGATTCTATCAATCAAAGGTTAATGATGTGAACCTATGTCGAAAGAGAGAGAAACTGTCATTAAGGCATATAGATCTCAAGGTACTAAATATTGTTTCTAAGACTATTTCCTAGATGATGAGTTGATGTCAATGGGAATAGTCTCGTTGAAGGAGGGCCATGATGAGTCACACATCGACGACACGAAACTCGAAACATAGTTCTGGAATGATGTGAATGTAGTAGCCATATGACTGACTCAAAGATACTAACACAAAGACTGTGTAGACCGTAGAGGTAAAAATTCTTTAGATCTCCTTTGAACATCGGGCGACACGATAAAATGACTTGGAAACATGAATAGATAGGACAGATACACAATGCGACAGTGGAAAATGCATTCTTTTGAAAGACTCAAAGGATTGGCATGACTCATGAAAGTGGATCGTCACGGAGATCAGCTGAATACCCAATTGACTGACATGATTGTGTAGACAAGTGCCATGTTCAAAGGTAACGACAAACAACTGCCATTAGTTGTAAAATGATTCCCTTCCCATTTCCCCCACCATGATTAATGAGTGCCTCTTTTTGGTTTTACGAGTTCAAAGAGGGTAACAAACACTTGATATAGCTTATCGGAAGACAAGTCCAGTATCATATGTTTTACGAACTTGAGAGAGGAGGGGTTCGATCCCAAAATGGGTCTCTCAATTTTTAATCTTAACAAGTCCATTGAAAGAAAACTTGGTATCGTTCATGTTTAGAGAGTCTGAACAAATACGGAAGGAGACTCCAAAGGGTCCTTTTTCATATGATCTAGTCTCTAAGGCCTGAAAAAGTATAAAATCATACCTTAGAGAACTCTTCCAGTCATGATTGGCTGGAGTGTTCCTTTTTCGTAAATAGTCCTATCCGAACCGAGAAAGAGATAACCTACCGTCGGATGGACGACTCTTCAAATACTTTAACAAGCGTGAAGAAGACAAGATTGCTCGACAATATTTTCATATTTAGGGAGTTTGAAAAGGGTTTAAAGAGAACTCCATTAACCTTTTTCATGTTTGAATCCAGAGCATGAAAAAGTAATAAACTAAGCTCAAACCATTTTTCATGTTTTAACCAGAGCATGAAAAATGAAAAGTAAGCTCAACACCATGTTACTATTTTTAACAAGCTCAAAGATCGGTTGAAAGAATGCTCAGGGATTGGTTTCATTTTTACGTAAGATTGAAACCAATGGGTAAACTATGCTTGAAAAATCCCATTAACATGGTATACAGGGGTTGGAATTCCGCCCCCAGCATGATTGTTAGTGAAGCTTACCCCTAGCATGGTTGCTAGCGGCTCGACATGCCCCCAAGCTTCATTTTATTGGACGATTATTCTTCCATACCCAACCTAAAAACCTGGTTACTAATGTGAAAATGTTCACCAGGGGTGTAAGAAGAACGAGAATCAGGCAGGTGAAAAGAAGGTTCAAGTTCTAACACTAAAGTGAAGATTTGACTCAAGGGAAGGGGATCTGTTTCATTTTACACAAGCTTGAAACAGAAGGCAACTATGCTTGGAACATGATTTCATTTTTATGCAAGCTTGAAACCAAAAGGTAAACTATGCTTAAGGAGACCTACTTTATTTTTTAACGAGCTTGAAATAGAAAATGAACTATGCTCAGGAATGATTTCATTTTTATGCAAGCTTGAAACCAAAAGGTAAACTATGCTTGAGGAGATCTATTTCATTTTTTAACAAGCTTGACATAGAATGGGAACTTTGCTCAAAACATGGTTTCATTTTTATGCAAGCTTGAAACCAAAAGCGTAAACTATGCTTAAAGAGTGGTTTTATTTTTTAACGAGCTTGAAACCAAAATTAAACTATGCTCTAGACATGGTTTCATTTTTATGCAAGCTTGAAACCAAAAGCGTAAACTATGCTTAAGGAGTGGTTTTATTTTTTAACGAGCTTGAAACCAAAAGCGTAAAATATGCTCTAAAACCTGCTCCTACCAAACATGATATCCAGAGGTTGGCAGGTTTCCCCCATTTCATAAAAGCTAGCAGCTTAAGTCCAGTATGAAGTCTAGAGTCTGGAGCCATGCCCCCCATTTTACCTATGATGGGAAGAATCTAACTAGAAGAAGGGGAAGGAACCACAAGAACATGTGGCACATTCAGGGCAGTTTGATTACTAGGAGTAATGTGATGGTCAGGTGTAACAAAAGAAAGCTGATCAATGGTCATAATCTTCCCATCATGGGGAAAATGCATAACTTGAAAGTGTGTGGACACAATAGCCTTCATGGCATAAACATAATCACGTCCAAGGAGCAGATTGAAATCTAAAGGACCTTGGACCACCATAACATCAATACAGAGAGTTTTCCCTCCTAATGTAATAGGCAAACAAGGAAGGGTCCCTAAAGGTGAGGTAGGCCTACAATTAAAAGCTAGTATCTAATCGGTGGCTAGCACAAGCTGAGGAGAACCTAAAGCTTGCCAAGCAGTTGAGGATAGAATACTAACAAAAGCCCCTTCATCAACAATAGTGCAAAGTATCCACCTAACAGTAACATTCACAACTATCTGGAAAGGAACACTTGAATGAAGATGAGACTATGTTAGGTTACTCCAGTCAAAGGAAATAACCTCACTACTCAGAGAGGGTTCTCTTGAAACAGACAAGATTTTCTTTTGTCAAGAACAATCAGAACAAAGCATAAAAACTTCAGCAGGTTTGAGTTCATTCTCTACTGGAAGAGAAGAACAAGACGAAGATTTGGTCAAAGAGACTACTTCAGTCTTAACACTCTCTAATGAAAGAGTGGGATCGGGTGGAAATGACACCGACTTGACCACTTTAACTTCACTCTCCAAAGGAAGAGTGGGATCAACCACAGATAAATCTAAATTGACCACTTGGTCAACCAGTGGGGGATTGAGGGATAACTTACTATCACTTGTTGGAATCACCTGTTGATGATTAGTAATATTTTCCAACCAACATGAAGCTTCATCCATGCTTGGACAAAGAAAGGTACGATGCATAGCCTTGCATATCAAACAAGGATACAAGACTTTACCCTTACGACCTTTTACCAATGGGTCACTAGTTGAGGGAGTATCATCAACATGATGACCAGAGGTTGATGACATAGACGGTTTGGAGCTTTTAGACCACTCTTCTTGTACATGGGAGAGACCAGGACACTCCTTAAGAAGGCGGCCCCCCTTGCAAAGCTTACAAGGGAACTTGGGTTTTTCAAGTGTTCTCTTCGAACGAGCACCATCAAGAGCAGATGGTTACTGATTTTTCTCTTTCTTATCCTTCTTCTTCTTACTCTTCCCTTTCTTCTTCCTCTTACCCACATGACTGCTAACCATAGAGATTTGGTCAATAGAAGAAGAATAAAGGGGTGAAGCCACAATTGGTGAAGAAGCAGGATTATGTTGAGGTCGATCCTCTCCTGGAGGAGAGGTGACATTTGAGACATTAGGTGTAACAGGAATTACCAGATTAAAAATCCAGACTGGTAATCCTATAGTTAAATCCAGGAAGATTTAGAGTGGCAATAAAGGGAGGACCAATACCTTCACTTGGAGGGAATACAAAAGGTACACCTTAGAAAGGGACCTCTTGATTGGTAGTCCTAGATGAGGATGCCATCTCTAAACTCTCTACTAACCCCCTAACTACCATGCACAAGCAAGTACTACTCAAAATAAAATCAACAAGAAAACATGTGAAAGGAGTGGATAAGAGTCAGGAACCTCACAGGACAGGCCAAAAGGATAACTCAGATGGTTTGAGGATTCCTAAAAGGGTCTCCCGATATATGCAAGGTATGAGGGAGCTCAAATCGGTAGTAGTGCTTTCTAATGCATAACCATACACAAGGGGCCTTCTGATATACAATCGAGTACATGAAGTACCTTTCTATATACCTCAAGGGTACATGAAAGGTCGTTCGATATATCGACAGTACATGGAAGAACTGCACGAGTCCCGGGATGTAATGCTGACAAGTAATGACAGCTCCTAGATTTAACGACGCCTGAACACGTCTCTAACTTATCACTCAAATTGCTAAAAGTTTTAACCTAGTACTACCGTTAATTTTATCTTGTGCGTTTAGGTGGAACCATGGAGTGAAAACTTGAATTTAAAGAAGATGCACACTGATCTATATGATGATGCAAGTTTTCCTCTTCAATGAAATTCTACCTAAGAGAGGGAGAGAGATTTACTTTTCTTCCAAAAAATGCACACCCAAATGCAAATGCAATTCTACCTTTCCAAACGAAAAGTAAAATATCAATGCAACTCAAACAATATTCAAAGCAAATAAGAAAGATATCTAGAGAACATATAACATAAATCAAAATGTTTCCTATTTTTTCATGTTTGAAAAAGATGCATAGAAACTCAATGGAAAGATGATTTCACTAATGTTTCCAAAAAAATCTAACTCTAATGCACGCAAAGCTGAAAATAGATGTTTCTTCTTGATGAAAGTACGATCTAGAATTTCAAACAATCATGCACAAAACAAGAAGAAAATCGCTCAACAAGCTTGCAAATAAAGCAAAAGAGAGAGAAAACTAAAACTTCTCTTTGAAACAGACAAGGAAACGAAGAACCAATCTTTCCTACCAAGCACTGAAAAAATCAGTATGCAAAAGGAAACAAGAATCACCCCAAGAAAAGAAAGACTCAAAACAACATGGATCACTCATGCATTCCAAGTACAAAACAAACCAAAGCCTACTCAAGAAAATGAAATGTATATTTCCAATGCCAATGAATAATATCTACAGAAAAGAGAAAGAGGCTTCAAGCAAAGAAAATAATGCAAAATCTAATGCAAGAAACATAAACTCTCTTTGAATGCAGAGGGAATATAACACTCAAAGCGACTGCAGAATATACAATTCATGGCCCCTCCCAGCCATGAGGGAGCATTTTTTTCAAAAGTACACTTCATTTTCATAAAAAAGTAAGCTAAAAACACACAAAATCAAAATACAGAGTCTAGAACAGGGCCTACCTATCACCGCGCATATGAAGCTGATAATAGGCAGTTTTGAGGCAGAATTGCTTCTTGCTCATTGGATTCAGGTGGTGGCACCGTGGGCTGCTAACTGGACACAAGTGGTGGCACCGCTCCTTGCCTATAGAACATGTGCGGTTCCCTGTATAAATCCAAAACACAAGGAGAATGAAAGAACAAGTAAAAAAAAGGATAGATCAAGTCAAATAATGTTGAATTGAGTATGGAAACAGAGCATAAAAGACCGAAATGACTCAGATCTGAACGGATCTAGAAATTTCAAACCCAAATAATACAAATCAGAAAGTGGATATGAATGAAAAGAGTTGAAGAAAATGGAGCCTAGATTTGGAAAAGAGTTGCAGATTGAGGAATATTAGAACAACTAAATACTCTATTCCCCAGCGGAGTCACCAGATTTGTTAGCTAGAATATTTCACCTCCTGTGGACAGCAAGGTGTTCCACTGGTCTGAATGGTTCAGATCCAGAACAAATAGATCACAGAGGCTGATAACTCTCCCTGGATTTTGTAGATATCTATAATACAAGGCTTTGATAGTCCACCTGTGTACCTACAATCAAGCTCAACACGAAACAAATCAAATCAACCAAAATATGATCTACTAATCTATGCTAGTGACTAAGGAATCTAGCAATATATATCTGAAATCAAACATCAACAATATATATGGGACAAAAAATCAACTTGCATTAGAAATATGAAGAAGTTTACAACCAAGCCTTAGTGTTGACATGCATCTCTATGAAACCAGCTCTTCATCCCCAAATGCTCCGACTCTAGCTCTCTATGCTCTCTCCAAATGATCTTGGGCCAAGAATCAATCCAATAGCATAACAATACCTTCAATGTTCTCCCCTCAACCATGGCTATGAGCTCATATTTATAGGGCTTTAATGGATAGAGATGGTTGAGAAATTAGTGGGTGAGGTGGCCTCTAAGATCCTAGGATGAGGGATGTTGAGCTCAACCAACCCACAATAGTAGGGATGAGGGATATCTCAAGGCTTATCATCTAGAAGCCTCGAGAAGCTTCTCTTTTTCCCTTTTTACCCAGGGTACTGCGCTTCTCCTTCTATGACAGAGCGATTCTGGTAATAACTGCCTATGGACCAAGGGCAATGGGTGGTGGCATCGCTTTTGGACAATCGATGAAAGGCGGTGCGAGCAGGGCTACCACTCCAGGATAAAGAGGCATGCGCGGTGCTGGGAATTTTCATGTAAGATTGATGAAAAACCATTTAGTTTCCACTCCAGAAGCTAGGATTCAAGACAGGTAGGTATGTCAAATGTCATATCACATGATGGTGATAGGATTTTGGTATAATAGTTTGCCAATGTTGGGGACTATTGGAACGAGGAGACCATGGTCAAAATCATGGACATGCTACTCGAATTCCAAGACCTTTTTTCGACACGGTTTTCTGAGATGAAGGGGATTTTAGGAGACCTGGGGGAGATGAAAATCCTGTTGAAACCAGATGCCAAAACTGTGCGATAAAGGCCACATCGAATAAAACCATGATACAAGGACCGTGCGAAGGCCGAGATAGACCAGATGTTGGATGCTTGGATCATCAAGCCTGTAGAAGAGTTAGAGTGGATAAGCCCTATGGTGATCCAGGATAAAAAGATCGGAGAAATCCTCATTTGCGTTGAATTGAGGAAGTTGAATGATGCCTGCATGCATGATTCATTCCCAACCCCATTTACAGATGAAGTTCTTGAAGGAGTAGGCGACGAGGAGATGTATTCATTCATGAATGGTTTTTTGGGATACCACCAGATTCAGATTGCAAAGGAGGATTGCCATAAGACCACGTTTGTTACTGAATAGGGTTGTTTTCAATATATAGTCATGCCTTTTGGGCTGAAGAATGCACCAACAATATTTTCTCAGGTAGTTGTCGCTATGTTTAAAGAATTTATTCAAAATTTCCTGCAAGTATATGGATGACTGGACCGTCTATGGACTAATTAGGTACCATCTCGACAACTTACGACTGATGCTAGAGAGGTGTCAACAACATCAGATTGCATTAAACTCTAAGAAGTATATTTTCTGTGCACCGTTTGGAATGTTACTTGGGAGCATTGTATGCAAGGAAGGTCTATTGGTTGATCTGGTGAAGATCGTGCTAATCCTCATTTTACCACCACCAATGAAAGTGAAGATGCTTCGAGTGACGCTGGGGCATACAGGGCACTATCGCAAGTTTATCAAAGGATACACTATGATTACTCTCTCTATGGAGAAGATACTAAAGAAAGATGCTGCATTTGAATGGAACCAGGAATTCCAAGGAAGTTTTGACACATTGAAGGCCAAGATGGCCTCCATACCTATCCTGATTTTCCTAGATTGGAATAAGGAGTTCCATGTGCATGTTGACACCTCTTCTATTGCACTGGGAGTTGTTCTTGTGCAACCAGGTGGATGATCTGGATCACCCAATCACATATGCCAGTAGAAAGTTGTCATTTGATGAACGAAATTATACAACGACAGAAAGGGAAGCCTTGGCGATGGTTTATGCCTTGCAAAAGTTTAGGCACTATTTGTTGGGTGGACATTTCAAGATGTTCACTGATCATTTTGCTTTGCAATACCTAGTAAATAATCCTGTGTTGGGGGGGGGAAGATCTTTCGATGGCTGATACTCTTCCAGGAGTTTGATTTTGAAATAGTTGTGAAGCTAGTATGGTTGAATGATGGTCCAAATCATTTGTCTCGCATTGAGAACGGTGAAGAACCAACCAATATTGATGATGGATTTCCAGATGTGTAATTGTTTCGTGTTGACATCATAGATGATCGCTATGCACCAATTATTCAGTTTTTGACCACTGGTGTCGCCCCGAAGGACATGTCGACTAGCCAAAAGAAGCAACTAGAAGTAAAGGCTTCTGATTTTCAACTAATTGTTGGGCAGTTATATAAGCTTGGACCAGATGAAATCTTGCGATGGTGTCTTTTACCACATGAGCAGGGTTCCATTTTAGAAGAAGCACATGTAGGAATTACAGGAGGCCACTATGGAGGATGGGCTATGGTGGCATATGTTGCATAATGATGCCGTAGAATATGTGAGGAGTTGTGAAGTTTTCCAGCGTGTTGGTAAACCATCACGACGGAATGAGATGTCGCTGGTGCCGTAGGCAACTCTCCAAACTTTTGATAAGTGGGTCGTGGACTTTGTGGGTCCTATTAATCCACCAGGGAAGAGGAATGGTGTGTGATACATTATTACTGCAACCAACTATCTGACTAGGTGGGTGGAAGCTGCACCGGTAGTAGATTGTATTGTTGCGACAGCAGTGCAGTTCATCTTTGAAAACATTGTGACATGGTTTGGGTGTCCCTGGATTTTGATGAGTGACCAGGGCAGTCACTTCGTCAACCGGACGGTGAAAGCACTAATTGAGGAGTTTTAGGTGTAACATAAGATGAGTACACCATACCATCCACAAGTGAATGGGAACGTCGAAGCATTAAAAAACATATTGGAAACAACACTGACTAAGGTATGTAATGCTAACCATGATGACTGGGACCTAAAAATTCCCGCAGTGCTATGGGCCTATCGGACTACTTGCAGATGACTAATATGTCAGACACCATTCAAGCTGGTCTATGGGCAAGAGGCAGTCATGCCCATGGAGTACATCGTTCCTAATTTGCGCATAGCCACCACGACAAGAATGGATGATGCATAAGCATTAGAAGAGAGCATTGCGTAGTTGATCCATCTTGAAGAAGGCTGCTTTATTGCTGGCTTCCACCAGAAGGTTGCAAAGGATCAACAGAAGGCATGGCATGATCGCCACATTAAGAAAAAATAGTTTGCGGAAGGAGATTTGGTGTTGTTAGATGACAGTAAGTTCATAAAGCATCCAGGTAAGT
Organism: Pseudotsuga menziesii; assembly: GCA_001517045.1. Taxonomy (NCBI): domain Eukaryota; kingdom Viridiplantae; phylum Streptophyta; class Pinopsida; order Pinales; family Pinaceae; genus Pseudotsuga; species Pseudotsuga menziesii. The sequence continues at coordinate 285,252 of LPNX011174407.1, read as the reverse complement.
TACAAATGCACTAGTTAGGTCTGTATCTTGTTCACTCCATTACTTCTAGAGGTGTAGTTCAGTTACAACAATTAGATGGCGCGGTATTGCTGATGCTCATCAATGGGAGTCACTTGAAGCCCTATAGGATGGGGCTAGAGCTGCACACTGCTTGAGGTGCTCAGAAAAACAAAAATTGAAGATTTTGTTTCAGAGTAGCAAGGCGAACCCAGGGGAAGAGGATGCACAAGGTTATAGCTCGTAGCGATGGCTGGTCGCGCACTTGCAACAGCTGCATGGTTGTGGGTTGGTCAAATCAAGTAATAAATGCAGGTAGTTAAAATAATTCGCTGGCGGCATTTGTTGAAGCGACGTGCATTAATGGATGATCCGATCGTTAGAACAATAGGATTTTCAGCGGATTTGGAGTCATTACTACCAGATTTAGTCATAATGGTGATCATAGATTTGGCAATGATGAGTTTGAATTAGAAGTGGCTAAAAAAAAGCACGCGGGATGCGGAAGGATGGAATTGTTGAGTTGAGCGAGAAAAGTGTTGAGCAGAGGGTGAATTGTGTAGTGAGTTGCGAGCTTTTGAGTGAGTTGTAGAGTAGAAGGTTAGAGTTCTCGGGTGCATTTTAATGTTTGGGGCATGGGGCATGCTGAGCGACGTCGACACCATTGAGATTTCCAGTGAACAAGAGTCCCCTATTTGGCCCACAGCTGTCGAAGAAGAAGTCATGAGCATGTCAGTTGCCTCATCATCTATCCCCAAGAGAAATCGGTAGGCTCAGAAGCCCAGTTCCACGCTGCCGCAAAAGAGGCAAACTCGCACGTCGGTGAGAGTGCAAGGAGAAGGAAATGCACAGACCGATTTGTCGTGCTTGGGAGCTGTAGAGTCTACGGTGCCCAGGGGCATCTCTTTTCATGACATTTTGGGGTATATTGCTCCTACAGGGCTAGGAGGAAAGCTGAGGCAACCAATGAAAAGTCAGAAGTATCCATAGAAATTACCGCCGCTGCTGGAAGGGATGACGTGCTCGGTCAACATCATCCCTGCCTTGATCTGGTTGAAATTTGAAGACCATGACTTGCTGTTACTAAAATATGTTTGGGATGAGCCCTATGAGTCAGTCCCGATAGTGCCTGGTGCCGCCATTTAGTGGATTCCTAAACCTTGGGTGAGTGGGTTAGACCAATCTGGATTGTTAGGGCTCATCAATATGCCTCATTTCAGGCGCCTGAATGAATCCCATGCGTGTGTTAAGAAAATTTTGGAATGTTTTCACGGGGGGATGCTTTGGTTGAATATGCCCATCCCTGTTATAGTAAACTTAATTGCGAGCATCACAGGCTTGCCAAAGGCCAAGGAATATCCAGCATAGTATATCCACGAGAGCGATACCGACAAGAAGCTTTCCAAGCAGCTGAAGGAGCGCTTCGGCCTATAGTGGGATGGCCACGCATATCAATTTGATAGCATTAACTCACAAGTGGTGCACATCGGTGAAAGTATTCTTGCGAGTAAGGTTTTTTGAGGAAATCGACCGGTCCAATGTAACTCAGGTGTCATCGCATGTGCCCAAAAGTGTGTTGAAGGGGTACAGATGAATTGGTATTTGTTCCTGCTTAATCAGTTGCTAGAATATGCTCTTGTCACTCAGGCTGGGTGACTGTTTTCATATAGTTGGCTCTTAATTCTTATTGCGCTATTTTCCTGGATGGAACCTGAAGACTACCAACCAATGGTGGTTGATGCGGTGAAGGTGCACTGATGTGCACGGTATCGGAACTTATGGTGGGTTGAAGAGCCCAGTCAACAGGCAGACTGTGCCATTCATTTTTGGGTCTACTGGGAAGCGTTGCAAGCTGCCGCCATCATCGTTCCCCATTTATCTCTTTATGCCGTGGCCAAGTATCAGTGGATAATTTGGTTCGCCATCGGGCCCCACTCTATTTACATTTAGGCATGATAGGACCTCGACCAACAGTGGCTACCTTTGGCTTACAAAGTCACGATGGAAGAAGAGCTTGCCCAGAAGGAGCTAAGTATTCATGAATCTAACAATGAGTCATCGACGGACCCGGAGGCTGAAGCGTAGCACATGCAGGAAGAGACTCACACCAATTGGTTCCAAGAATATGATGCGAGTAGTGGTATCAGGTTGGGGATGGAGGACCAACTATAGCGGCTCATCAAAGTGGTCACTGAATCCTCTGAGGATGCAACCCAGGTGATCCGAGAGTCGAACCATGAAGAATTCAGTGTGGTAAGAGATATATTAAATTCTATTTTTGATATTGTTTCTAGGTAGACATATGCAAGACCATGATGCAGGACGTCCTGTCGATTAGCACTGAGCCCCAGGCTAGGAACGTGTAAGTTTCCCTGACTGCAATTGACCTGGGAAATAAGGAAGTACACCAGTTGCTGTGACTGATCTAGAGTGTCGATTTGGATCTGAAAAACTTATCTTCTACGATGTTGGTGGAGTTGCAGCATGTTGCCACCCTGGAATTGGCAAACCGACAGAAAGAGCCGAGTCGACTGAGGGATATGTCCAGTCACAAGGTGCAGCTGAGAGCCTGTAGAAAGAAGCAGAGGAGTTGCATAAGGTCTGGGTGTAGCTAGTAGAATAAAAAGTGCGGGAGCTAGATGCCTTGAAAGAGACATAGGATGAGCTACAATGAAAGGATGCTGAGGAGATTACTAAGATAGAGAAGGTGCAAGATCGCTTGATTGTTGAACAAGCGTAGCTGTGTTCCAGATGCAGAGAAGTTGAGCAAGCTGTTTCTGAGGCATGCCAACACATTTTTGAGAGCATGACGGAGCTCACCCTAGTCAATAAGGCCAAGTGTTGGGGAAAATTATTATCCAGCTCTAAGATACCAATCTGATGCTCAATGCCCTAGTCCAACCTACGACACCGCCAGAGCAAGTTGCTAAAAGGAAGGCTTCCATTGAAGAAATCATGACTCAGTTTGAAACAAGGGAGCAAGAGGCCAAGACCCTTATGGAGGCGATAATGCAGTTTTGGCAGAGTGTTGTCCAAGATGAGCAGCTTGATCAGCACACTGCATAGGTGTAAGAAGATGAAGGTCAACTGATGATCTTGAAGATGTCACCGCAGGCGATGCCGCTGATGGTGGATATTACCAAGGCCAAGGAATTGAAGGATCTTCAACAATGAGCTGCTCGTGCCCAGGAACACCAACAAAAGCGTCGCGCTTAGCTAGTTGAATTTTAAGAAATCGGTGGACAGTTGGTTGTTAAAGAAGTTTCCATGCTACAGGTAGTGCAAGAGAATCGATAGATGATCGACGAAAATGATAGAGAAAGGCACCCAGTACAACAGGATTTGAACAATTGTCAGAGTGTTGCCACCAAAGTCTAGCTTCAGGTTCGTGAGATCGCACAACAATTGAAAGATTTCTAGGCGTGGACGTCGACATATACCTTGTCAACCTGACGTGGCTCGAGGACGAGTCACAAGACTATGTTGTGGGCCTATTGGCAAGGGTTTTGGTAAGTGAGTTGCACAACGTCGCTGCAGCTGCGCAAGATCACATGGTACCACGCAAGGCTAGATCAGCACGATGGGCAGAAGAATAATCGCTTTGAATTTTTTATATATTATTTGACCAAGTTTTTTCATAATAGGTCATTAGCGATTATAAGTTAGTTAGAAGTGGACCCTCAATGTAAAGGCACAATCCTATTTATAGAACTAGTTTTGCAATTGAAGAGAGTGTTATGATCAGATCTGCTCCAGCAAAATTTCAGTTTCTGGCAGCATCCAAATGTCAAAGTGACCACTCATTTTGAAGGGCCTTCTGGTAGCACACCGTGGCGGATACATGGAATCGTCACAAAGAGAGAAAGGATTTGCTCCTCTTTTATGGAGAAGCCTCTGATTTCTTGAAGTGGGAAGAGTTGTGTCCTTTTGAACCAGAACTTGGGCATGCATTGATTCGACTGGTCATAACTGGTCATGTCATGATCATGCCTATGAGGTCGAGTTGCTCATTCTGGCACATCATTTCTACCAGACATTTATATGTCTTGATGGAGTGGATGTTCTTGTGGCCCTTGCGGAAACACAAGTTGAATCATATATTGCAGAAGGGGATTTTTCATGCCTGGCTCACTTGATGACAAGGATCCTGCAGAGGTCAAGAGCCAAGGGTTTGAAGCATAAATTACTAATGAAATGCTTGTGCCAGTATATGATTTCCACCATCAGGAACATTGCCCCTCTTCTTGTGTAGCTTCATCTTTGCTTGGTGTTCATAAATAGTGTGGCATGGCTACTTCAATCCCAATGGATCAGCACATGCAACAACATTCTCAAAATTTTCCTAGTATTCTCAATGTCCCAACAGGTCGTGGATTTAGCTGTATCGAGCAGTTCCCATTGAAAAGAGTTTCAATAGGACCAGAATTCCAGGCTGAGATACCTGTTTGGAATGGCCCGCCAAAGCAGTCATAAACTCAAACCATAAATGAAGATTCTAATTTCAATGAGAACATGGATGATTCTAGGTGGCTTCTTACCCCAATTTGGCCCATGAAAGATCGTGAAGGAATAGTCAATGAGGAGAGGATTGGGAAAGGAAGATCTGATGGTTGCTCTTGTTGCGTACAAGGTTCTATAGAATGTGACAGGTTGCATGATGTAGAGATGAGGGAGAAGCTGACAATTTTTATTTTGAAAAAGCTATAAGAAATAGAGTGTGGGGCGAGTGAAGATAACACGCAAACTTCTTTATGGGTTCTCTTTGTTATGAGAAAAGGCACCTAAAGGTTTAATTTATATCCCCTCTAAAGCACAGGAAATAAACTGGCAATGCAGGAGTTTATGATTCTACCTGTTGGCACTAGCAGGGACTGATAAACATAAATGAATGCTCGTCTTCGTTGCAAACAAAACAGGTGGGTTGTTGGGCAACATTTATAGATTGGGATTCATAAACATTTGTAGATACATAATATTAAAGCAAAACTGAAGGATCTCATCTTCCCCATTAAATGTTCATGTTAAGCAGGGGTGATTGCCATGGAGACCGCTGCCTCAATTTCTTCAAACCCTCGCACTATTGAAGAGGTGTTTAGAGACTACAGAAGCCGTCGAATTGCCATCGTCCATGCTCTTACCACTGAGATCAACATCTTTTACTTGCTCTGTGATCTAGAGAAAGAGAATTTGTGCCTATATGGATATGCTAGTGGATCATGGGAAGTTAACTTGCCTGCTGAAGAAGTCCCACCAGAGCTTCCAGAACCAGCTCTACGCATCAATTTTGCAAGAGATGGCATGCAACGAAAAGATTGGCTTTTCTTGGTTGCTGTGCATAGTGATGCTTGGTTGCTTGCTGTTGCTTTCTACCATGGTGCTCGGTTTAACTAGAATGAGAGGAAGCGTCTTTTTAGTATGATAAATGATCTCCCAACTGTGAGGAAGCCGCCAAAGGAGAAGACTAATTCTGACAATAGTGGAAGCAAATCTAAGCCATCTAGAAAGCAAATGGGTGATGGTCAACTGAAGAATTCTAAACCAGTTTCATTGAAAGAGGAGGAAGAAGCATACTGGAGGATTCAGAGAGATATCTATATTTGAGATGATCACTACATACAATTTCTGGCTAATGTGGGTCCTAGCACCAATAATTGCAGAACTACTTGCACTTCGAGCGCTTATATGTTTGTAGACCTCTGGCATATTAGTCAGCTACATCGCTCAAATCTATATTGTTGATCAGCTCCAAAGGGGGTCTTGCCAATCGATGAGGAATTTTAATTCCTTGATGCAAATAATTGTATTCCTTAAGTTATTAATTTTAGGGAGGATGAGTCAGGTCTAGAAGTTTTCAATAGATAAAGTTGGTTGTAACCGAATCTACCTTGTCATATGCTTGAAGGATTTGAGGGATGATTCATAGCAAGATCTTAGGATCAGTTAGCAAGAATGTAGGATCTAAAACAAATCTGTTTTGTTTCAAAAGCTATTTAGTCATTGTAAGCCTATGAGAACGGAGGAGCTCTTCCTCTCATAAGAAGCAAAGGGGGTTGGCATTTTTGGAGTTATGAAGACCCAGTTTTGATCACTATCTGTATAACATAAAATACTCTATAGCTTCAATACAGGTTCTACCTTGAATGAGTATGATTATGATTTGTCTGTGTGTGTTATGAATTGTGTTTCTTATAATTTATCATGTATATGGTCCATTGAATTCCATTACAGTGATTCTTATTTTGAGATACAATTATCCTTTGTACTTTAAAAAAATAGAGGCAGTTTCATTTCATGACTTTATGATCGTAGTTACTGAGATATTGGACCTTATGTCTTGTTTTATGTTATACAGCTCCTGTATGATTTCATGATTCTCTTATAGCTCTGATTGACATACCAGCCTAGTTCTTTAATAATTGTGTGATTTTCCAACAACTTTGATTTCATACCAGCTTGGTTTTCATTTTCATTTTATTGATTTATAATTTTGAAAAAGATTTCCTTAAGCTTGAACCCCTGTAGTCTAGGTTCAAATTTAGGGATAACATCTTCTGGTGCCATTGCCAGGGACAGAGGAGTGAATATATCTTCCCGGGAAAGAATGACAAAGATCAGATCCAGTTCTTGATGGTGGACAAGAGCAGGGCATTAGTTTGACTACAGATTTATTCACCGGGAGACTCCATGTTTGAAGAATCCAGAGGCGATTTTACAAGATGTCAAAGCATTTTGAAACCATGTTGTCACATAGATTTGCTTCGCTCAATTTCTCAAATGTTCATGGATTTCCAAATACAGTACCTATCATTGATGAATGGGGAGATTTTCTTCCGCGATTCCGAGAAAAGGAAGAGGACAATCCGGCACATCATGTAATTAAATTTCATCAATACATGGATCAGCTGAGTATACATCATGAAGATGTATTGATGAAAATGTTTATGTATTCATTAGATGGTTGTGCGAGACAATGGTACAGAACTCTTCCTCCTTCCAGTATTTCCTCTTGGAAATATTTTCATGATGCCTTTTATTCATATTGTAAGAGGATTTACCCAGCTGAGTGTCTTTTTGAGCATTGCTATAGGGGATATGCATTATATATCCAGGGTTTAGAAGTAGATTCTTCCAGTAGTAAATATGAAGCTGGTGGTTATGCTATGAAGAAGGAAGAAGATCCTTTATCTTCCTCTAATTCTATTTTACATCAAGAAATTTTTCAAAATTCTGATATTAAAGTTGATGATAGTATCATAGAACATAAATATTCATCCTTAGAAATGGATCAAAATGCTCCATTTTATGATGAAGACATTGAAGTTCTAAATCAGCATCAATCGATTCACTTTGAAGATATGCCAATCTATAATGAGTATTCAAATGAAAAAGAGCAGATCCCTACATCACCTTTTGTTGATTTGAGGAGCAGCCAACAGGTGTATGACAACTATGAATCAAATTTTGATGATGAACAACATTGTGTGGAAATCAACCATCCTGAATCTGTAGAAGACATTGAGCAGCCATATTTGCAATTCAATTTGCAGGTAGCTGAAAGTGGTAGCCATTATGAGGAAAAGGATATACAGAGATATTTTGATCTTCAACAAGAGGTATTTCCTTATAGTTTCATTGATGCATTTGTTGATTATATGGAGTCTTTGAGCAGCTCAAATGTCAGATTGTTTTTTTCAAATGGAGGATGGATTTTCCCTTCTTTTGAAATGAATTTTGATATTCCATGGGCTCCTTTATTCATCATCTCCAAATGAGGAGTTTTACCAGTTAGTCAAATATTTGTATGGCTTCATTGGAAGCATGATTTTACCTGATAAAAAAAAAGTAGGATGATTAGAATGGGAGTTGTAAATAAATAAGCTTGATGCTTCAATAATTTCTTTAAGTTTGTACAATATGATCAGATTGTTGTGAGAGGATTAGTCAATTTGCAGAACAGTTTAAACATTCAGTCAGCAGTTTGTTTTCAAGCCTTTTAAGTAACAGAGACTTGTGATGAAGACTCCAGCCCAATGAAATGGAGAGGCACTTGGTCTACTTGTTCTTGGTAGCTCATAGGGAGCATGCCATCCCCATACAAAGCCAGATGTTATCATCAGATCTGCTCCAGCAAAATTTCAGTTTCTGGCAGCATCCAAATGTCAAAGTGACCACTCATTTTGAAGGGCCTTATAGCAGCACACCGTGGTGGATACATGGAATCGTCACAAAGAGAGAAAGGATTTGCTCCTATTTTATGGAGAAGTCTCTGATTTCTTGAAGTGGGCAGAGTTGTGTCCTTCTTAACCAGAACTTGGGCATGCATTGATGCGACTGGTCATAACTGGTCATGTCATGACTCATGCATGTGAGGTCAAGTTGCTCATCCTGGCACATCATTTCTACCAGACATTTATATGTCTTGATGGAGTGGACGTTCTTGTGGCCCTTGTAGCAACACGAGTTGAATCATATATTGCAGAAGGGGATTTTTCGTGCCTGGCTCACTTGATGACAAGGAGCCTACAGAGGTCAAGAGCCAAGGGTTTGAAGTACAAATTACTAATGAAATGCTTGTGCTAGTGTATGATTTCCATCATTAGGAACATTGCCCCTCTTCTTGTGTAGCTTCATCTTTGCTTGGTGTTCATACATAGTGCAGCATGGCTACTTCAATCCCAATGGATTGGCACAAGAAACAACATTCTCAAAATTTTCCTGGTATTCTCAATGTCCCAACAGGTCGTGGATTTAGCTGTATCGAGCACTTCCCATTGAAAAGAGTTTCAATAGGACCAGAATTCCAGGCTAATATACCTGTTTGGAATGGACCGCCAAAGCAGTCACAAACTCAAACCATAAATGAAGATTCTAATTTCAATGAGAACATGGATGATTCTAGGTGGCTCCTTACCCCAATTTGGCCCATGAAAGATCGTGAAGGAATAGTCAATGAGGAGAGGATTGGGAAAGGAAGATCTGATGGTTGCTCTTGTTGCGTACAAGGTTCTATGGAATGTGTCAGGTTGCATGATGTAGAGATGAGGGAGAAGCTAACAATTTTTATTTTGAAAAAACTATAAGAAACAGAGTGTGGGGCGAGTGAAGATAACAAGAAAAATTCTTTATGAGAAATTTATCGGTTCGTTCTTTTCTTCCAACTGAGTTACATTTTGTTTCATGTGGGGTTCTCTCAGTATCTTATTTGATTTTGACTGTTCTGGTATGGAAGCCATAGATGAGACCAATCCATCACAAAATAACCATTGAGTTTTGTAGACCAATCCTTGCTTAATATCAGACCATAAGCCTCAGGTGTATCCACCACCATGATATCCATGAATTGACACACCCTAGGATCTGCAGACAATCTAATAAGCACATCTTTCATCTCCCCAATAACCTTAACAACATACTTATCCAGTTGAATGATCTGTGAATGGGATGGTATTAGTTGATCATTGATCTTCTTGCAAATGGATAATGGAATAACATTAGACGAGGCTCCAGAATCCATTAAACAGTTATGCAAATTGTTATTGAAAATTCAAAAGTTAACAAGAAAAGAAAAGTCTGGGATTTTGATTTACCACCAATACTTGCTTCGTTTATCTCGATATTTGATTCGATGACCTTTGCAGTACTTCTTGGTTGTGGATCAAATGCTTCCAAAAATTTCTTTCTATGCTAAGGAAGATTACATAATTCAAACAAAGAAATATTTTCTTTGGTTTTCTTAATATCTTCCACAATATCATATCCCATGTTATCTTCTTCCGTGCCTTTCTTAGTACTTTCTAGTTTGTTTTCCATGGTATTCACATGTTTATTAATCATTGGGATAGTTTCTTTTATTTTTTTCAGATTCACCTTATGTTCTGTTTGAGTGGTGCCGATAATTTTCTTCATGGTTTCCTTTATTCGTTTTGTTTTAGGAAACACTAAAATTTGATCCACTACCGGTCCTTTACTCCCCATTGTAACGTTTACTAATTATACTTGGATTTCCTCAGTTCGTTCTTCCTCATTCAGTACTAATGTGGGTGCCCAATCCCATAACACCATCATGGTTTCTTTTGGATCATCCAGTTGGGCATCTAATAATTGATTTATAACCAGAGTCATTGAATTTATCCACTTTATTCCCTTTTCTTATAGTAGGGATTAAATGGATTTCTTGATGAACTATCTCTCTTCTCTTTCTCCAAGTCTACTATTTTGCTTGATAATTTCTGCACTATTTTGACCACATTTTCTAATTCATTTGAATGTTCTTCTTTAGGCCTAGTCAACAGCAAAGGCTTCTTACTAGTAGTTGGTTTCACTTCTGCCTCTAAAGTATGTCTTGCGATACTATCTAGGTTAGCTTCTACCCTCTTATCTTCTTCATAATTCTCTATGAATGTAACCTTGGCTTCCCTTTTTACAAACATTGCTATGGGTGGATATAGTGTTGTAATGTAATATTCTACCAAGGACTCCTCAGCTGGTTTTGTCGCAGCACTAAAACTATTTAATAAAGTAGCGAATCTCTTATTGAATTCTTGAACCTTTTCTTTCTTTTCCATCCTCATAGACAGTAATTCTTTATAAGCGTGGATACAGTTTTTTGGTTACCAAACTTACTTATAAACACCCTTTCAAAACCATCCCAATTTGTTATTGAGTTAGCTTGTAGACTAAAATACCATGAAGATGCTCTAGGATCAAAGGTATACAAGAACAGCCTGCAGACAACATCTTTGTGCTCAACGTTTAGAACGTTTAGTGCAAGATAAAAAAATTAGACGATCTTCAATAGAAACACCCTTTCCAGGATCAAATTTTGGTAGCACTCTTTCTGGGTGCTTAGGTAAATCGTGTAAAGGTGCAGCCAGTTTGAGTCGAGTTCTGGCTCTCCATGCGGGTTGATTAATAGCTCTGACCATAACTCAAGGCAAAGATTCTGGTGGACAATGCGGAAAGGCTTGAGCCATAGGGGATTTGGGTCCCAACTTATTAAGAGGTTGAGTGATTTCTTGGAGAGGGAAATCTAACAATTCTTCCAAATTTTCCACAAGCACTAAATCTTGAGTGTATGAAATCGCTTTCTTGGGATCTCGCCTCTTCAATAACGCATGAATTACTTTCAAACCTCCAAGATTTTTAATGTAATATCTTGTATGCCTCTGAAATTGATTGATTTCTTCAAATGGGATAGCGTATAAAGGTTTTGTATCTTCTTTGGAACTCACCCTTTCTTGTTATTCAGATTCAAGAACGAAATATTATGGCAAAGTCGTTTCAGATGTAGTTCCAATGGAATATTTTATCACAAACAGATTTCCTTTGTCAACCATGCACTAGTTTCCCTCCTTCTAGCGCCAAATCTCTTGATTCCCAGAAATTCGCAAGCACCAACAGTAGGGATTCTCCCCGGTAATCAAACCCAATTAGATTGTCCACCATTTAGTGTGGGGAATCTGTCTAGTTAATGATCCATCTACCATAGATTAATTTGTTTAAAAAATTTTATTGGTTATGGCCTGATTCATTGTTTATGTTTTTTTCTTTAATTAAAAGATAACAATGCAAGTATCTAATCCAAATGAATATAATTGATAAATAGAAACCTCACAAGTGATGCGCAAGTTCTCACCTCTCGTCTTACCATTCCTACCTTATCAATTATCTTTTAAATCTAATACTAAGCTAACTAACCTATTCTAGTTTACACTATCCTCGTAGGGAGCAGATTTAAAATTAGAGTAATGTGTTGTAATTGTTCGTACCAATTTCACAGATAGTTGTTTCAATATAATATGTACATTCGCAGTAGAAATCATACCAAAGAAAGCTTTGATATAATAAACCATTCATTATTCATTTCATACATAGGCGTTTTACATAGAAAGAAAAAACATTCATAACCAAAGAATTAATTCAATGAAATTAGAATGATCTCACAGTATATTGTACGAAAGAAAGAAGTGTTAGGATATTTAGACACTTAGGAGTTAGTTAAGATCAACTTGTGTAATATATCCATTAGGTAAAAGTGTGTTTCTTTAGTATGCATTAGTATGCATTTGTAAATATTCTAATCCGATGGTCACGATATATTCTAGACATAGAGTGATCCGACGGTTCAACTTCTCTTAGATCATACCTACCATTGATCCATGGCTTAACACCCGATTGGACTACGATCTCTATTTAAAGAGCATAGAGGGTCCTTGGCTAGTTGATCGATTAAGAGAAGCTCATGTAACTTTCTTTCTTTTGCATAATAAATTGCTCCAAGTAGCTATTTGGCTGGGGCCATGGACTGCTTCCCTCTCAAGGGTTTTAACCACGTGACAAACATTGGTGTATTGATCTATGATCTGTTTGTGTGAAGTGGTTTCTCTTGGTGTTCGATCCTTTGGGAGTACCTTGTGTACCCTAATAAGAAGAAGTAATTCCACATTATAAATTCCACACATTCCAAAAAAAAAATTGTGTAGGCCTTTCCCAACAAATAGGTCTTTCTTATTAGTAGAAAAATCATTTCTCTTACAAAAATAGTCCAGCCCTTATTTACGCTAGCAAAGGTCCCTTTATTCTACTTCCTATCTATATTTATATTACAATTAGGAGTTGTCATCTAGTGACCTTTCGTTTACCCTAACCCTATGGATTTCAAAATTTTTCTTTTAGTTATTTACATGGAAAAATACACAAGAGTCTATAAGATACAAAATTTTATGTGGTCCCTTCCATGCTGGACACATATGCTTCCCATGCGTTAGCCTCATCTGCAATAGTTTTGTATCTAATGGGATCCAACACCTGCAAGGTCACCTCATGGATTGCCAATTGTGCTTCTATGCATGCCACCTCTATTTCCGCAGTCTAACAAATTCCTTCAAAGAGGTAAGCGTTGACAGAATCCTTCCCAACAAAGTGGTGAATATCTTCTTCAGTGAAAGCTTCTGCTTTTCTAATGTACTCTATGTCCTCTTGTAACCTGTCTTGCAAATGTTCCATATATTGGTATTTGTCTGGAAGTTTAGTAATCTTCTGAACCAAAAAATATGGCACCTTTCATGGACTTGATTTATTTTCTTATAGAAGTAGTGGCATTTTTCCATGGTTTTGGAAATATCATTGCTTAATCTTTAGGCATATTTCCTGCAAAACTATAGAAATGTCATTTCCGACTTCATGTACTCTGTTGTCTTTTGAGGAAGATGGTCAAGAAACTTGGAATTAGTTTCTATCTAGGTCAATTGGTTTTTGACCTTCTCTACAACTTCCAACAATCCTTTCTGAAATCTAGTGATTATGTCGCGATCACCCTTAGTCTTTTCATCATCAGTCTCACTTTGTAGATTTCATCGACGACGGTCATTTGAGCCTGATGTATCTGTTTTTGAATTTTGCAAGATTCATCACAGAAAGGAGTAATGTCTTGATTTTTCTAGTCATCTAGCTCCAGTTGTTTCCTCATAGATTCCTTTTGCTCAAGCAAGTTTGCCACCCAAGTTTTCAACTCTTTAATCTGTTGGTTTGCAACTAAATCGCTGGCTTCTAGTTGAGAGATTCGAGCTTCAAAGTCATTTTTCTCTCCTTCCATTATCACTAATTATACATTCATTGCATCCTTCTCTATCTCCATAGTCTAGTATTTGCTTAGGTGTCTTTCTTTCTCGAAGAGGATGGCATCATGCTTCCTCTTTAACTCTATGTCTTCTCCTCGTAATTTTACCAGATTATCCTTTAGCTTGAGCATATTTTCCTTGTTACACTCTACATCATCCATCAATCGATCAACATTGTCAGTACTGGCCTGTGCAGCTGCTATGTTCACTTAGGCCATGAATTGTGGGTCCTTATGGGTACCCTCCATTATAGTAATCTCAGTGACAGTGACTACGTCAGCTTGTGTGCCCATATTCAACCTTTTTTCTGACCTCCTAGTGATGGTATTCCTTGCCTTATCAAAGATGATAGTGTCTAAGCGATCCATAGTGTGCTTCTTTGATGGGGTAAATGGGGTGATGCCGAGTGCCCCAAATGGAATGTAACCACAAGTCATTGTTTCACGTGATGTGTTAAAATTATTTATAATTGCTTAGATTATATCTTAAAATATTTTTCCACTAAAATATCATTGAAAGAACAACATGAAAAAGAACATAAGAACACAAGAACACAGATATTTTCCTTAGGGAAACCACAAGGGAGAAAACCCCGCAAAACTTCCTCAGTATAGAACTCAACCAGTGTAGTGTAAAATCCAGACAACAACTTCTTCCTCCTTCTTGGTGCACTACTACTTCTCTCTCTTGCTAAAACCAGCTTGAGTGAGTGAGTATAAATGAAGGGGAGTGCCTCCCTATTTATATTCTTCTGTTGAATTGCCCTCTAACTTGGTAGGGCCAACTTCACTAGATGTTAGGGATGACTTGTCCAACTAGACATTACAAATAGCATTTATTACATTGACACTTGGGTACTAATGACCTGAATTACATTCAGAGTTTTACATTGTATCCTTCAATGGCTCTAATAAGACAAAAATTATCTCCAATAGTAGGAATACAATACAACTTAGAATATCTTCTGAAGTTACATTATTTCAACACTACCTCTTAACTAGGAATATTTTCAACTGCAGTAACACTTGTTACTATTACAAAGATACAACTAACTGGTGAGACTCTATATGTCATAGGAATTTTTGGTACAACATCGTACATCTTCATCATCGATCTCAGCTGGAACTTCTTCTGTAGTCATCTTTCTTCGCCCTTCTTCTTGTAATATTTGGAACATCTCTTACAGTCATCTTTTGAATCATCTACTAGTTAACCTCATCTTCTAAATCATCCATTGGTGGTCATCAGTGTGTGAACACTGAGCCATCATTTCTTTCATCGTCATATGAACTATCCTCATCTATATTGTCAGTATGTGAATACTGAACCATCATCATCTGCATCTTCAAAATGAGAATATTGAACTGTCATTATCTGCATCTTCAGCATGTAGATGCTAAGCCATCATCATCTTCATCTTCAATGTGAGAATATTGAACCATCATATCTGCATCTTTAGTATGTAGATACTGAGCCATCATCATCTGCATACTAAACCATCATCATCTGCATCTTCAGTATGTAGATACTGATTCATCATCATCTGCATCATAAGTATGTAAATATTGAATCATCATCATCTATAACTTGATTATATGAATACTGAAACATCATCATCTGTCTCTTCAGTATGGAAATACCGAAGCATCATATCTGCATCAATAATGTGTAAGGTCTTAAAAAATCAACAACATAATTAGCATATTAGTGCTAAGGAACACATCATCTGTAATGTTAGATCATCATCTGTATTACCAGCATAGAGAAGCTAGACCATCACAAACATCATCATCAATGTAGAAGTATAGTAAACATCTCAGCATCAATTAATCACCACTCAAGCATCTCAGCAATCAGTTGTGACCATCTCAACAACATTCAACTGTAACTATATCGATAAGCATCTTAGAAATCAACTTCAACAATCATCTCAACAATCAACAGTGTGACTACACTGTACACATCTTATCAAGCATCTCATCAATCCTCAGTATAATCAATACTGATACATACATGTCAATCAATACAATAGTACTCAAAAATCAGCATATCAATTAGCAGTAATCAGTAATACTGATCTAACATGTCAACAATCATTAGTATAATCAATACTGATCTAACATCTCAACAGTCATCAGTATAACCATACCGAAGTAGAATCTCATCATTCATTAGTATAACAATACTCAACTAGCATCTCATCAGTCACCAATATAACAATACTGAACTATCATCTCAACAGTCATCAGTATAACAATATTGAATTATCATCTCAACAGCTATTAGTATAACAATACTGAACTTCAACATATCAATGTTGAACTAATCATCTCAACAACCATCAGTATAACAATACTGAGCTACACATCTCAACACTATAGAAATACTGTAACAACCATCCTTCCCTCTAACCATCTCGGAGCAGCATCACGGTGAGTTATCTGGTAGATCCATCTGGGCATTTTGTCTAACTTACTAACTCTTTCGAGCCAGCCAAGCCTAGTTCGACATATGTATCTCCCTAGGTACCAAACAAGCCTTATCTCGATTACTAACCCTTTTAGGCCAACCAAGCCTAGACAAACATACTAATCCCCCTAGGATTGATAGGCCTTTAGTCTGGTTTACTAACCCCTTTGGGCCAAACAAGCCTAGCCAGACGTACCCTCCTCTAGAGTGGCCTACTCGCCATTGCATCCAACATCGGTTGTCACTCCCTCTTTTGAGAGAGGTCCTTTCAGACTACTCCAAGCTTGTCTTGAAAGTATTCAAACTTTACATGAGCTAGAGGCTTAGTCAACACATCTGCCACTTGTTCCTCTGTAGGAACATACTTGATCTTGATAGCTCCTTTCTAAACCATGTCTCAAATGAAGTGATATCTTAATTCAATAT
Source organism: Pseudotsuga menziesii (assembly GCA_001517045.1). Classification (NCBI taxonomy): domain Eukaryota; kingdom Viridiplantae; phylum Streptophyta; class Pinopsida; order Pinales; family Pinaceae; genus Pseudotsuga; species Pseudotsuga menziesii. The sequence goes on along the minus strand of LPNX011174407.1, from coordinate 268,741 downwards.
GTTTTGACTTATCATGAAATACTGGATTTTTCATCATCTTGATACAAATCTGATTATCGAAAAGGATATCAGTAGCATCTATCTCTTCATCAAATAAATCTGTCAACATCTTTCGAATCCATTTTGCTTCACTATAGGCTGAAAAAGCAACAATGTGTTCTTCTTCTATTGTGCTAAGTGCAATACTGGTCTGCTTTCTACTAAAACAACCACCCAAAGTATCTTCTTTCTACTAAAACAAACACTTGAAGTACTCTTTCGGTCTTTATCACTTCCTGCCCAATCTGAGTGTGTGAACCCATGGAAACTGATCTCGTTGTCTAAGGTATATTTGAGCCCATAATCTAGAGTTCCTTTTAGATACCTCATCACATGTTTTGCTCCTATCAGGTGAATATTCTTGGGATTCACCATGTACCGAGTTAGTGTATTTACAACAACACAAATATTAGGGTTTGTATTGGTTAAGTACATCAGTGAACCAATAACCTTTATGTATAAAGTAGCATCTATAACTTCTGATATATCATCATTTAGTAACTTCAAGTTTATAGTGATCGGAGTGGTCATAGCCTTACAATATAGTATTCCAAAACTCTTTGGAATCTCCACCGTATGTTTCCCTTGGTTTAGGAAAATCTCATCTAGGGATTTCCAAACTTCAAGACCTAGAAAGTAGTGCATCATTCCAAGTTCTTTCATCTCAAATTCTACAGCCAGCTTCTTCTTTCATTCAGTGATGAGTTTATCTTCTCCTGTTAGGAATAAGTCATCCACATATTAAAGTAGTATCATAAGCCCATCATTCTCTACCTTATAATAAAGGTTAGAATCTTCCTTACTCTTGGTAAAACCTAAAGTCATCAGGAATCCATGTATTCTTTTGTACCATGCTCTGGGTGCTTGTTTTAGCCCATACAATGCTTTCTTGAGTCTGCATACATAAGCTTCTCGATCATCAGTCTCAAAATCTTGTAGTTGTTCAATATACAATTCTTCTTCTATCAAGCTATTTAGAAAATTTTTCTTCATATCCATTTGATGTAACTTCCATTTATTCTTGGCTGGATAGGCAAGGAAAGTTCTGATTGAAGTGTACCTAGCTACTAGAGGAAAATTCTCTTCATAGTCAATTCCTTCCTTTTGGGAGAACCCTCTTGCTATGAATCTTGCCTTGTATTTTTCTATACTACCATCTACAGAATGCTTTGTTTTGAAGATCCATTTTGAGGATACCGCTGATTTGTCTTTTGGTCTTGGGACTATTTCCCACACATCATTCTTTATTATGGATTGGCATTCCTCAACCATTTCATCAACCGATTCCTTTTGTTTTGTTGCATCTTCAAAACAAGTTGGTTCGTTATCAACTAGATCACTCATCAATGCCATATAACTGGGATATGACTTTGGCTTCTTTCTTTCTCTAGTGATTACTTCTGGAACACCAAGTCTTTTTGCTTCTTCAATTACATCACTCGCCCAAGTAGGATTTCTCTTTCGAGAAATCATTTCATTGGGAACTTCTTCAGGCAACTAAGGTTCAGTCATGTCATGATCCTCAGGTATCTGACTTTCTTCTTCATTCCCAACTGGTTTAAGATTATCTATATATTTGATAGTTTCGTGTTCCTCTTCCTCTTCTCTATCTTTATTCAATTTTCTAAAAGATGAGTCTTCATCAAATGTTACATATCTACTAAGCTCAATCTGACGGTATCCTGGAATATAGATATGATAGGATTTTGACTATTCACTATATCCCATAAACAATCCCTTCTTTATTGAAGTTTCTATCTTTGTTCTTTTCTCCTTGGGAATATGAATATACACAGGGAAACCAAATATCTGTAGGTGACTTACCTCAGGATTTTCTCCGGAGAACATTTCTTTAGGAGTTTTGTTCCCAAGGGCTTTGTGGGAGATTATGTTATGTACATATACTGTTGTTCTGGTTGCTTTTGCCCACAAGTACATTGGTAGATATTGATCATGTATCATGGTTTTTACTGCTTCCATGATAGATCTATTCTTGCTCTCTGCCACACCATTTTGTTGAGTATTGTAGGGAATGGTGAGCTCCCTCTTAATCCCAGCTTCCTTGCATAAATCATTAAATTCATTTGATTTTAACTCTCCTCCATTATATGATCTTAAAATATTTATTTTTCCTCTCAGAGAGGTTTTCTATTAGGTCCTTAACCTCTTTAAACCTTTCAAACACTTCATCCTTCTTTTTCAAAAAATATATCCAAGTCTTGCGGGAGTAGTCATCAATAAAGGAAGCATAGTAAAAATACCTACTTAATGAAGTTGTTTGCATTGGCCCGCATATATCCAAATGGATAATATCTAAGATCCCCTTTACCTTGTTTTCACTCTTCATATAGGGATTCTTAGTATTCTTTCCTTGTGAACATCCTTGCATACACCTTAATGTTCTATCTGAATTTTTGGTAGACCAGTCACAACCTTTCTCACTATTAGAAGAGATCTATAATGAACATGAGTAATAATTCTATGCCAAAGCTCACATGGATTTATGGTACTTGTTGCTAAATCTGAATCTACATGTCCCTTCAGTTTGTAGAGTCCTCCTTCTTCAATTCCAATTTCTACTACATCATTTATGGTCTTTCCTTTTAACCACATGAGAAGTTTTCCATCTATGAAGGCAACTCTGAATCCTCTCTTGTCCAAGGATGAAATGGACAAGAGGTTCTTCTTTAGTCCAAGGACATATAGGATATCCTTCATCTTCATGGATTTTCTAGAATCCAACTTATATGATGCTTCTCCCATTCCTTTAATGGGATACTGAGAGGCATTTCCAAGCATTACTTTGTGTGGTGAATCTTTTTGTACAAGGCATGATAGTGAGTCCTTATAACTTGTCATGTGTTTGGATGCACCACTTTCTACTAACTAGGTATCATTTTCTGGTGAGATTGATCCTGTTAGGGAAGAAATCAGTACATATTCTTTACTAGATTCTTCATATTTCTTTGCTTCCTCTTCTACTTCTTGATCACTATCTTCAGCAGCATGAGCTTGGAACCTTCTCATCTTTTTAACTCTCTTCTTTCATGGGACAGTTGATGGCAATGTGTCCCATCTTATGAAAAGTGAAGCACTCAAAATTTGAGAAGTATTTCTTGGGTCTTTTGAACCCTTGAGTCTTGTGAGGATGATCATTACTCTTTCTTTTGTGTTTGCCTTTGGCATGGGATTTCAAGGCTTGATATTCATTTTAATTTAGCTTCACTTCTCTGGCTAAGATTATTTCTTCTTCTTGAACACATTCTTCCCATATATTTCTGAATTTGTTTAGCTTTCTTCTTGAGCAGATTCCTTGGATAAAAGCTTCCTAATCTCTTGGAAGACCATTTAGGGTGGTCATCACAATTTTTGCTTCTTCTACTATATCACCAATGGCTTCTAGCTAATATTTAATTTGAGACACTCTTGAAAAGTAAGATTGCATAGTCTCTAAATTTTGATTCTTCACACTTTTGAGGTGATTCCTTAGGGTCATCTTCCTGTTGATATTTCTCCTGACTTCAAATAAACTAGAGAGTGAATCAAACATTTCTTTTGGAGTTTCTCTTGATGATACTTGAGGAATCAAGTTATCATTGATGGATTAATCTATGATCCTTTTGGATATGATCATATCCTTATTATCCTTGGACTTAGCTTCCTCCTCTTCTGGTTCTTTCACTTCCTCCTTCACAAATTTGTCTAGATCATTTTCTTGTGGGATGAGCATGATCGTATACTTCCATGCTCTGAAGTTTTCAGCTCCTTAAAGTTTTTCATCTAGCTTGGTGTTCTTAGTCATATTCAATAGAATGAGAACTTCAAATGGAATACGAAGGAAGAGTACTTACTTGAAGAAAATAGTTTCTGGCTGACCTCCTTTGGGAAGACTTAGGGTTTGATGTAGAAAACCTAATTTCTCAATTGGAAACCCTAATAGGGTTGAGAAGTGGAAAAGATGCACCCTTGTGAGGTGAGGTAGACTGTATCTTCCTTTTTCTAAGATTGATGATGAAACCCTGGGAAAACTGAAACCCTAGTTTGTCTCGGCAGTAGTAACAGGTCCAAAATTGAAAATTTTTGAAATTCAATTCTGTCACTACAGAAAGATGCACCCTTTAGAGTTGAGTTGGATGTGCCCTCGTTTCTGGTTGAACAATCGAGGGATTTGTTAAGAACAACAAACCCTTGTTGTGCAGTGTCTCCTTTTAGGGTGGCTCTAATACCATGGTAAAATTATTTTGAATTGCTTATATGATATCTTAAAACAATTTGCCACTAGAAGATCACTAAAAGAACAACATGCACAAGAACATAAGAACATAAGAACACAGGGATTTTCCTCGAGGAAAACACAAGGGAGAAAACCCAGCAAAACTTTCTCAGTATAGAAATCAACCAGTGCTATGTAAAATCCAGACAACAACTGCTTCCTCCTTCTTGGTGCACTACTACTTCTCTCTCCTACTAAAACTAGCCTGGGTGAGTGAGTACAAATGAAGGGGAACACCTCCCTATTTATATTCTTCTATTGACTTGACCTCTAACTTGGTGGGGTCGACTTCACTAGCTATCGGGGCTGACTTGTCCAATTGGACATTACAAATAGCATTTATTACATTGACACTTGGGTACTAATGACCTGACTTACATTCGAAGGTTTACATTGTATCCTTCAATGCCTCTAACAAGACCAAACTCATCTCCAATAGGAGGAATACAATACAACTTAGAATATCTTCCAAAGTTACATTATTTCAACATGATGATCCAGGAGGGTCTTGGTCCATTAGGTTATTCTGGGCTTCCTCTTCATCGAGAGATTCCTTGATCCTGTCTTCTTCCTCCTTTCTTCTTAGTTCTTCTACCGCTTCCTTGGATTCTTTTTGTGCTTTTTCTTCATTTTCTTTCCTTAATCTTTCCTCTTCTTGTTGCCTCTGGGATTCTTCTAATTGCCTGAGTCTCGACTTCCTCTTTTATACTTTTCTCAGTTTCTGCCTTTTGAAACCTTAAAGCTTCCTCTTTCTGTTTCTGCAGTTTCATCTCCATTGTGGTGCTATGATCTTTAATCCCACTGGCACCACTTTTCTTAGCAAAACGTTTGTTTAAATCGATCAAATTATTCGCTCTTCTAAATACTTCTTCATATCTGTTGAATAATTCTAATTATTCATAATGTATTTTCATTGTCATACAATGTTTCGTGACCTTCCATCTATTGTCATTTATTTGAATACATTTTTCTCCAAAATGAAAACTTTACAGCTCCTTTTACCTTGGAAAATATGTACCCTTTGATATAGAAAGGAAAATGGGGAAATGTTTCTTTCTTCATGTCATGTAGGAAGCTACCAACCCCATTTAAGAATACTTTCCTGAAGGCATCTTTGTGGACTGCAAAGTCTACGGCATATCTTGGTAGAAGGGACGGAGCTCTGGAGCATCCATACATCCTAAGGTATGTACCTTCCCATGAGAAGTAGTAATATCCATAATCGCTTATGACTTCTATCGTGTTTGTGGATAAGCAGTTTGGTTCCATTAGGAAGATTATCTCATAAAGTGGTATAAGGAACTCCTCACAAATAAGTTTGCATTAGCTTGCATATTTATGGGCCCAGAGAATTTGGTAGGCCACTTAGACGAGAGCCTCGGTTTTGCTCCAAATGCACCCTAGCTTATAAAATGGGTGTCTACTCAAAATGTAGTCAATGAGGTAAGACGGCATGTATAACTTAGCCATATTTTTGGTCAAACATCCCTGTGCAGCTGCTACACATGATGATGGGCTATTTGATATGATATCTACCCAATTAAAAATTGTGCCTTCAAAGGCTATATAGTAGATCAGAGGAACCCAATTTAGTTTGTAAATGTTTCCATCAACTCGACAAAAAATCATGTTCAACAGTAAGAATATGATTCTGAATGGGGTCCTTAGGCTTTGAGACTTGTACTCCCTGCTTTCCTTTTGCGGTAATTGTTTCCTTGGTACCACCATATTCTTTGCATACTCCAAGGGATCAATGTTTATCCCTTTTATCCAATCCTCGGTCATCATGACCTATGTTGTAGGTAACTTGTAAGCCATTGTTATGTAGGTTGTATTAAATGAAGCAAAGGAATCCCCTTTGACGTCATAAATAATCATGGAGGAGGGATCTGTTTGAGGTAGAATCCACCCAAGAAATTCTAAACAGGGAAAAGTCTCTAAGTGCGTGGCAGCTTTAGTAATTCTTGGCCTTCTTATGTTATGATATATAATCATCTCCTCGAGACATGTGCTTGGGATTTCTTGGTCTCTGATCATATGATAAACTTCTCTCCATTTGAACTCAAGAGAAATTCTTGTGATAGCCTTGGTGTCTTCAAATATAGTCTCTATATTGGCACCAGAGATAATATATACATCTGAGTCTGCACCACTTGTCTTTGACTTCTTTTTGCTACCTTTCTTAGTCATTGTGGTAATTATTTGTTTTGAATTCTGTTTCATACTCTTCTTTGTGAGCTAACCCAACTCGACAAAAAATAACACCTATGATACATGAATGCAAGCATACTAAGAAGTGAATTGAGTTAGTAATTAATGTAATTAAACAGGGATATCCTTTACAGAATTATAATGCCAATCATTTAATGTGAATGAATGCATTATTATATTGAAAATGTAGAAAAATATACATTTATAAGTAATGGCATTGCAGTCCCATCTAACGGGTTCTTCTAAATCTGACATACCATTCTTGCCTTTAAAAGAAGAACGCTGAGAATAGACCTTCTAGAATTTTTTTCTCACTCACCTAAATCCCAATGAAGATGGAGGTATGAAAACATTGTGGAGTGTAAACAAAACATAATAAAACTTGAATCTTATGGGTCTGAAAAGAGAAATGAAACTAGGGCCTGGTCTTGGGATGGAAGGAAAAAACATGTTATTTTTGGAGCAGATTTGTTCTAAACAAGGTGATCCATAGTCTGGTAACATGTGGCTTGAAGATGGGAGAAAAATATCTCTCCACACAGTTGACTCCTGGTTTACAACTAACTCCCCAATAAAAATTCTCCTTTCTCTTCACCACTATTTCTGCCCATATAGATATTTATAAAGTTTTAGTGGAAAAATACATGATATCATTAAAATTATAAATTTAATCAACCCTAGAGATATCTTAAAAACACACAAATTCTCCTAGCATACTCAATAGGTTCTTCATTTTAAACTTTCAAAATGTTTCCAAAACATAATGGAAAAACGTGACTTTTGTAGAAAACGAAAAAAAAGGAGCAAAAGATGAAAAATTATAAAGCAAGGATTTCTTCTGGAAAGAGGGGAAAGCATTTAGACTGAAAGCATAAAAAAATGCTTCAAAGTGCCCCTATCTAGCTTGTTTTCATATTCACAATGACCGGATCAGGTTTAAAAAATGCTCTCAAACTTAACTTCTCCCCTAAGAAACTTAAATAAGTAACAGGTTTCCTAGTGAGTTGTTTTAACCATAGGTTCTTCAAAATATGAGGAAAGAAGTAAAGTCATGAGAAGCACCTCAAGCAAGGATGGACTAAAAAACACTATGGGTGCAATGTTCCCAAGTGACCAGTTTAAAAAACCTATGCCCTAAAAGGTGTTCATGCTCTATCTGTCGTGGTGCATAACCATCTGTGAAGTCAAGCATGACTAAATATAAACCAAAGTGACTTTGGCCCATGAAAATCGAATATAACCAAAACTTATACCATGAGAACGACATCACAGACATACTTATACCAGATACAGAGGCTACCTATGGATAGGGAAAGGTGGGAATAATCCTAACTGGACCTAAAAATAGCCATGGTACGTCTACCCATGTTACCACCACATATAAAATTTTCAAATTTAGAAAACCAAAAGAGTCCAAGAGATACAGTGCCTACCTGTCAAGAGTTCAATGGCTATGGACTCTGACTAGGTATATGGGATGCAAAATGCCCTTCAGCGATTGGCTGCTGTGGTCAAATGGTGTTCCAATAAAAACTAAAAAAAACATGACGGTATTTATAGAAAAATGAAAGAATTTAGTCATAAATGTAGTGGTTGAAGTTGTAAATGAGGTGGTTGGAAAAACATGTTTGGCACGAAAATATTGTCAATCGCAGTGAATAAAATAGTGAAATCGATAGTGTCGGCGACACTCTTTGAGTTCCTCAGATGATATCGGTGACACTATCATGTTTTCACTTGTGACTGTGAGTGTTTCGGTGATAATTACCGAGGTTTTTGACTGTGTCAGTGATGACTCGTCGAGTTCCTTTGATGCAGTGTGCCGAAGATCGGCTTATTTGCAAGCTCACCTTTTGACTTCCAACTGTTTCGACGTGTTTTTCCAAGTAGACACAAAATCTTAGAAATATTTATTATTGGAAACATTTTCCAAGCTCCTATGAGTGCTTCAAAGATAGGTTGTGAGTTTCACCCATTAGTTTTGGTGAAATCTCCCCAGTTCCTTTCAACCATTTCGCTAAAGATATCTGAGTTCCTCCAGAACAGCACAAGAATACAATTAAGACTGATTCTGCCGACCATTTCGGAGCAACCAGCCGAGTTCCTTCGATACATCGGGGCAACTGGCCAAGTTTCTCTAATATTTCGAATAAAAACTGTGAGTTTTACTTATCCCAAAAGCTTCTTTTGCTCAAATCCTTATGAAAAACTAAGTGTTCCAGGAGGACTTCTTTGAGTTAGAAACTAGTCTAATCATACTTATAAATGAAGTAGAAGGAGGGGCCCTAAAATATCCAAAAAAAAATGGGTAAGCAGTTGCAGTAGTAACAATTTGTCGTATGGGAATAACCACCAAGCTACCAAGGGGTAGATGTGCTCGACCTTTGTCAAGGAGCTCGATACCAGAATCTCTGGTTTGACAAGGACTTACCTCATAGAAAAAAAGATAATAATATAGAGTTATTTTTACAAAGAGAGGCCCTAATACATTTTTTTGAGGAAGCAGGCCATAATTACCAAGGCAACCGTTCAGCTATTTCAAAACATTATCATATTTTTGGTCGGGGCCCATCATATTTTTTTTAGCCTTAAAAATACCCACAACACCAATGGCTTGTGAAATAGTTTTGGTTATCTGCTACTGAAATTGATGCCATTATTCAATATTGGCCAAAAGAATGGAGATTTTTTATCGTGGATGATCATCTATTTGCAGAAGAAGATACGCAACAGGACGATCCATCAATGAAAAAGGATGGAGGACAAGGAGAAGATCCACCACTAGAAGAAAACCCATAGAATATTGTCATGTCCTTAATTAAATAATTTCCAAATAAGACTACTTGCAAATAATGTTCCACCAACCTACTAGTTCCCTAGGTTGAGATGGAGACATAAATTGTTTAATAAGGGGCTATGGGGCCCAAAATGACTTTAGTTTACCATATTCACATTTAAATGGGTCATAATGATAAATTCTAAGAAAATAAGGTGGCATGGGTTCATGAAGACAGTTGGAATCTTGTGGAGCCTTTGGATGACTAGATTCCCTACACGCTTGACATGATATTCATCCAAATTAGAACACATGGGTATTGTAAAGTTATTGGAGGGTTATTTGGTTTCAAATATCATATAATTATTTAAGGAATTCAAATAGTTAACTCCCATGGAAGAGGAAGAGACTAGAAGACAAGGTGTGCCACTTGGAAGGAGATTCCATGCACTTTATGACAACAAATGATGAAAGATTCTATGAAAAGTATGACAAATTTAGAACTGGTTACATACATATGAAAAACATGACATGAAAGGGCTAAAAATATCCACCAAGAGGTCGAATTTGGAAGTTAGAGGCAACCATTCAAATTGGGGAAAGAATTGGAGCATGAAGAGGAAGACAAGTGTCATGAGAGTTACTAAACCACTAAGATGAGTTGGAGGAAGCCCATGGAGGGAAAATCAACCTTATGAGGCCTCATGAAGTTAATAAAATGATTTTATGAATAATGATAATGGATTCTGATCATTTTTAAATTGTCCTTTGGCATTTTGGAGAGCTTTTGCTTGTCCATTACACAGTGAGTGTTCACTCTCCCTGCTTGTGAACCAATTTCGAGGGAGTTGGATTCCTTTCCAAGTTGGTTGATGGAGAGGCCATTCAGAAATATCACTGGAGCTTAATGAAGGAGTTTTAGTTGCAGTTTAAGGATCATATAGTTGAATTCTCATCTATTCACATATTCTCTCATTCCTTCTTCTCCATTCCTTCGCGCTCTCATGTTGAGGGCACACTTGTTGGAGTGGCGCTTGCGCTTTGCTGAGTATATTTGGTGCAAAATCTGTAAAATATGATTTATGACTCTATAGTCTCAGTTTCATATAATTTTTAAGTCTAAACAGCATAAATACATGTATGAAATGATTGCATTCCCATGCTTTTGAATGACTAGTTTTAATGTATTTGGCTTCCATTTTGGAAAGAGTTGGAAAAAATATTTGTATTAGTACATTTATATGAGTTTGATGATGATGGGGAATCCATATATGATGCATATATATGTACTCTTATGTCCAATTTCTCTGTAATTCTAAATATCAGAAATCTATGTGTGAAAGGCTTGCATTCCCATGAGTTTGAATGACTAGTTTTCATGTGTTTGGAATCCATTTCAAAGGAGTTATATATCTGATACGTATTAAGGAATTTATATGATGTTAAATGATTTTTAGGAAGAAATTTATATGTTGTATATGGTCTACATTCATCATTTCATGTTCTGAACTGGTTCATGTACTTTTTATGAGTTAAAATGCAGCTAGCAATGTCATTTCCCTTAAGCAATTTTATTGAAAGTTATCATACGAATGTTGTACTTTAAATAAATACTTTGAAGAAATAATACCCATGATTAATAATATCCCCTCATGGTTTATATTCATCCCCGTACTATTTTGTCAAAGTTGGGAGGTCTGTACTGCATTTGGAGGGCCAAAAGTGTCATCTACCCTTGGGAGTTTTAACATCAGTTTCCTAGAGTTTTTGTCCTTCTTTCCCTATTGAAAAAAGAAAATTACAGAATAAATTGGAAAGTGTATGAGAATTAATATTATGAATTAGGATGTCCTTATACCCATCAAGTTCCTCCATACATAATTTTAAGTCATTTGGGTTCATTTGGGTCAACTTGAGTTTCACTAGTCTAAATCTAGAAATTTTCCAAAGTTGTGCAAACTTGAGTAACATGTAAAAATGAATTTCTGATTCAACCCTTGAGTGTATGAGGTATGTTATTATGCTTTTCATCCAATAGTATCCCTCCACAATAATTTTGGAAAGGCTTGGTGGTGTTTGGAACCAAACCAAGAAGGACTAGTAGACCACATTTTCCTAGTAAATTTGCATTGTTTCTCCTTAACCCAAAACAAAGTTGCAGAGGTCTAAAGTCAGATACAAAGTCTCCATATACCACATTTGTATGTTTTAATACTTTCCATACCATTTCCTTTCAAATTTAGAACCATTTAGTGAAATTTGGACCCTCTAGAGTCATGACTAGTTAAGCTTGAATTTGCCCAATTTGTACTTTTATCCAAAATTCCAACAAGGGACATTACAAATACTTAGAATGATTAGAGTACAACCCCAAAATATCCAGCAGTGTGGGATAATAGGAAGTAGTTGTAGAAGTCTACTCTAGGACATAAAAAAAGGAAGGCTAACAAATCAGCTGGAACTGTCGGCCTTACCAATGGCGATTATACACTTCTGACGGACGTAATGTCAGAGCTCGGCAATGCAAGCCTCAAGAAGATAGATGAGTGGCAGACAGAACTAAAAAGCATCATCAAAAATTTACTACAGACACTTTATAATGTGGTAAAAGTAGTCTGAGTGGTGATCAACTACACGACACAATTACCTGAGTCGCAGGACTTAGTTGGTGCATCTGATGAGCGACCTAGTGATGTGTTGATGCAAACTCCACCAGTAAAGACTCAAGTATTTGTTCAAGCAATAAAATTGAGGAAAACAGTTCTGAATACCATGGTCAAATATTTGATCCATGTTACCATAGAATTCTCTACACTATTGATGTATGAAGTGCATGCCATTCAGAATACTAAAGTCACATAAATGAAGGTTAGAGAGCACTCATTGGTGAATCAAGTTAAATCATTGAATAAGACTGCTACTAAACTGAAGAAAACAATCAAAGAAGCAGAGCAGAAAGCTAATACCTGGGAGGAGGATAGGCACCGGCTCCACATGACTGGAACACTTGCTTGTAGCAATTTTACTGAGGAACGCATAACACCTGATATATTTTCAGAGGCCAAGGTCTTTTGACTTCGCAAAGTTGCATAAAACCTCAGTGGGAAGGTCACAGAGCTGAAATTACAGGTAAAACCTAGTACACCCCTAGAGGTACTCGAAGAGAGAAGGAAATTAGCAACTGAAGCTGCAAAGAGAATAGAAGAAGCAAAGGCACTTTGTGCCAAAGTGGTCGAGCAATTTTCTCTGTCATGGGAAGCAATGATCGATGATGAAGAGTCAAATAAATTCACAGAGAAGCTACACACTGCTGAGATAGAGGTGATATAGCTAAAGAATGAATTAAAAAAGTTGGCATTAGTAGAAAATGGATAAGTATGCTGACATGAAGATGCTACAGCAGCAGGTCGCAAAATTGGGAGCACAACAACATAAGAGGACTGACAGGGTCACAGAACTACAAGCAGATGCAGAGAAAGTTACATGTGGTATTCAAATTGTACATGAAAATATGAAATAAGAAATAGGGTCATTGGGGCTTACAACTTTGAAACACGTCAGTTTCAAACTTATGGAGAAATTGAAGAAGGCAGAAGTGAAAGTGCGACCGGAGACTGAACAAGTAGTGAAAATATTTCAAGATTGTCAAAGCAAGGTCGCAATAATAGAGGTTTTAGACTAATGTGGCTTGGTACAAGCCACATGTGAGTGTTGTAGGCTTGTTGGCACTAGAAAAACATAGGAAGAATTTGACCAGAATTCTGCTCGGGAATATGAATATTGTGTTCGCACGATAGAGGAAGCTGTGACAGAAGAAGAGCTGTGGTGGAAGTTTAGTTATGATGAGAGAAGTCGCAACAGAGGAAGCTGCAACATAAGAAGAGACACGACGAAAGAAGAGCCACAATGGAAGGAACCATGACAGAAGAAGAATAAATCATTCAAAAAGGAAAGTTCGACTGATCATGGGTAAGGAGTTAGTTAGAATAAAGCTCGCTTTTGGTAATAAAGCATAATTGTATTTTTGGATCAATAATGCCTATTTCCAGTTGTAACTAAATCTACTAAAATAGAAATGACATCCTAATGAATAACAAAAAATATTCGATCGATTAAGACTTGTAAAAGAATATAAAATTGACAACCCAAGATGTGTGCAGGTTGCTTAGTGATTGTAGGTCATGATTGTAGGTTGAGAGAGAAGAGATTTGTTCGGTTAGAGAATCAATCTAGGTTGCATGTGGATCAACAGTGGAGTGAAGAAGAGAATAAATTCATAAACCTAAAACCAGAGAACATGAGAGGAGAGGAATATGTATGAGTTGTAAATAATATCGAAAGAAGAGTCTGCAAGCTAAGTGTGCAAACCAAAGGTGCTAAACTAAGTCTCATGCCAGATGAAGAGAACCTTTGTGGTTTTTCCTGGATGGGTTTCCACGTTAAATGTTTGTTTGTCTATGATAATTATGTTTATGTTGAATGCATGTATGTTGTGAATAAGTGGATCTGAATATGTCACAGAACATCTGTTTATGCATAAACCCTTATATATCTGTGTGTGTGTGTGTGTGTGTGTCGCATCACTAGTAGATTGAATCTGTGATAAGGTTTTTATGTTAAATGTTTTGATCTATGTTGACAGATGAGTAGACTGTTATCTTGAATTAATAAACAAGAACAAGAGGTATAATTTTAGGCTTTGGTTGAGCGATGTGATAAAGTATTGTAAGAGGGAAAATCCACAAAAAACTGCAGAAACTTGGTTCTGGAAGTTCCTAATAGATATCTCGGGTGAGACTGCATTTGAATCACAGATGTTTCCAACTTAGTCCTGCTCTATCAGCCCGATATCTCAGGATTTGTTGATGAATAGAGATCTGAACTTGGGTCGTCTAGAAGCACGCCAACATTTGTCACTATTTCGAAATTCCGTATATACTAACTTAAAACTAAAAAAAATATTATAAGTTAATTAACATTCTTTCTTTTCATGAACAAGCGAATTGTCAACTCAAATTAGATAAGAACCAAAAAACATGGGCAACAAACACCTAAGATTAATTCAGTACACTTAAGGAAAAGGTTCTATTTGGGATCTCATTCTATCCTTTTGTCAAATCATCCCATGGGTTCTAGGCCTATAAATGAAGCCTTCATAAGGAGAGTGGGGGAGGCTAGAAAACGCATCCTTATGTTGTTAGTTTGAAGTCTGAATCAGAGGCAAAGTAGAGGTAGCTTGTGTTTGGAGAGGTCTTCATAGTCATAAGAGATTGTATACATTCTTGATTGAGATAGAAGCCATTGAAATCAAGTCTTTTGGTTGTACTTCTTTATCATCCATATATTAATACAAAGACATTTCCCTTTCCTATATTTAATTGTAGTGTTTGTAATTAAATATTATTCAATTCCTTGATCGCCAATATGGATAGTCAGTTATCATGATGCTCTCATCCTTTTTGTTTGTCTTGTGATCTCTTTTGCAGATACTGAACTGTTGCAAGGAATTTCTGGAGAGAAGATAAATGGATCCAAGGTTGAGGTATAATGTGTTTAATGTTAATTTATTTAATTATTCAAGGAAAGATATGTTGTTGTGTCTTTTTTTTCTGTAGTTGTGTCTTACATTACAGAGGAACAAGCAGTTTCTGCACTAGTTGAGAACTCCTACTAACAAAATTGGTGACTCCGCTGGGGAGCTATATAGTCTAGTCAGATATGGGGACGATCTAGTCAAATATGGTGCAGATCCAATCAGATCTACAAACTTTGGTAACCATTCCATCTATGAAGGTTATTTCTCTCTCCTTTCAGTTTTTTCAGTTAACAAGGTGAGTTATCCATCTTATGCCTTTGAGTTTTTTCCTTTGTTCTGAGTAAAACAAATTTGCACTTTTTTAGTCAGCTCAGTCTTTCTAGTTTCTCCTACAAGTTTTTAGTCTTTTCATCCCACTACTCCATGATGTTGTTTCCTTTGGCTGACAGAGCATCTGTTCACCCTACATCACCTTTCTCTTCTCGACCAAAGCACCAACACCACATTTTCTCTTGCTTGACAAAGCATTGACGACGCCTTTTTGCAGAAGGCTAGCAGTGCCATAGCATTCTGGGATGCTCTGGTGCAATTCCATTCAGTGCGCCAAGGTAGGTCTTCAAAACTACCTGTTTACAAAAATTTTCTTCAAAAATTGGAATTTTTTCTGTCCTCTAAGACTTTTTAGTTTGCCCTGCTTGATTGCTTGCTTTCTGATTTATTGGTTTTTGTGAGTCGGATTCTCTAATTGAGCTTAGATCCAAAAATTTATATCTTTTGGATTGTCATAAATAGAATTGGAAACATAGTTTGATCTTGGTTTTTTAGTGAAGTGTTTGAAAAGTCACTTTTGAAAAGAAATCCTATAGCCTCTTCCTAGAAGATTAGTTTCTTTTGTAGAAAAGACTATTTTGTGAGCCTCATTTCCTAGAAAAATACAAAAACAATCATTTTATTTTTCTTTTGTTTATGCTTGAAAAAATTGTTTGTTTTTCCATTTGCATGAGTGATTCAAGAAAATAGGTCTTTTTGACATTGTAGCAAAAATTAGCTTTGCATGCACATTAGAGGCTTATTTTTCTCTCTGTCATTTTCAGAAACTTTAGAGTGCTTGTTTGAAATAGTTTTGTGTTTTGAAAGGAATTCCTTTGCATTACTTTGGATCTTGTTTTGTTGTTGAAAACAACTTTATTATGGTATATTGTTGAAAAGAAAAGAAAACGGTTCCTTCCTTACCCTAGTTAGTTCTCATCGAAGTCAAAAAGTGCATCTACATCTAGATTAATTTGCATTATTGGAGATAACATTCCACAAAAATTCACCTAATCATCCAGATAAAATTAACAGTAGCTTTAGGTCTAAAATTGTATAGAAACTTGAGTGATAGGTTAGTGACATGTTCGGGCATCGTTATGCGTAGGAGCCATCGTTATTTGTTTGCACAACAACCCAGGACTCACACAATTCTTACACGTACCATCGATATATCGAATGGCCTTTCACATACCCTTGAGGTATATAGAAAGGTACTTCATGTACTCGATTGTATATCAGAAAGCCCCTTGTGAACAATTGTGCATTAGACAACACTACTACGGATTTGAGCTCCCATGGATTTATATTGAGAGACCTTGCTAAGACACCCTGAACATCTGAGAAAATCCCTTTGGCCGTCTTGTGTGGAGAAATACGTCGAAAACAGCATTCGGGGAGACTACTACGCACGTACCCCTAAGGTATATTGCGAGTTTCACCTACTTGAAAATCCTAGTGAGAGACTGGCTATTCTGAACCCATCCTATCATTTAAGTCTTCTTGTGACCTTTAGCTTTGTGTAGGTTTTGTCTGTGTGCTTTTCTCCCTTTTTGACCTAGCTTAGGTAACTTCGGCCACCACCATGGCTGAGCAACTTGCAAGACCACAATCTTGTAGATTACAGGGTTTATCTCCTGACTCTTCTCCTACCGTTGAAGGACAGGAAGGGGTAACCATGGAACAAACAGCTTCTGCTAATGTTCCTGTAGGGACTACTCTAGCTAGTGAAACTAGAGAAGAATTCATTGCTTTTACAAATCCTTTAGTTCGACTCCCTCCTGCAGCTGATGTTTTTGTGCATATGCCGTTGGAAGGCCGTGTCGATAGTCCTTCTCCACCAAATTATGGTCCGAATGTTCCTTTTTGGAGGACTTCTATGGGCCAAGCTATTGCTAAATTCAGGGTTATTAGACCTTCACCAAGAAAATCCTCCTTTTGGAGAGGAGGAACATAAAAGAATTAATGCATCTCTCGATCGAGCTCGTGACTTTTCAGAGAGACTAGAAAGAATCATTCCTCCACCTGTATCTTGTTATGAAATTATGTCGACACAGCTACCCCATAATTCTGAACCTTGGCCTGTAGCTGAAATTAAACCTTCTTCTGAAGGTCATCCAACCTATGGTGAGACTTCTCGCAACTCATGGCCTGAAGGATATTTTTCACTAGCTCAAGTGTTAGGACCTATTGAAGAAATTCCATTTCAAGGTAATCCAGGTAATGAAAATCCTACAGTCTCATCCTGACCCCGTTACTAGGCCTTGCATATGAGTCATTGTTGGTGGGAGATCCATAAATCAAGTTATGTCAGCACATTCTGACACCGGGGGGCAACCCCCGGCGCGAGTTACGTCATCCGTTAGTGGAATTATTGCTAGTTCAAGACAAGTTGCAGCTGTAGCACAACCTGCAATAGTCACCCCTCCTACTAATACCAATGTTGTTCCCCCACCCCATCTAGTTCAGGCCAATCCTTAGGGGTGCAACCTATCAATAACAGAGCTTCTTGGGGATATACTTATCCAGGAACTCAACCACCTACAGTCAATCAATTTTATCAACAACCACCATCAGTGGCTATTTATCTTGGAATACCATACCCCATAAATTCTTTTGTAACTTGGGGACTACCTAATTGGTCCAATGTTCCATAGCTTTTGTTAATACTGCTGGAGGATATGGTGCCCCCCCCCCCCCTTGGAGAACCAACACCCAGAGGCCCACCACCAACGCCTGGAGGACCACCACCACCACCACCACCACTGTTATACCAAAATCCTATCACCATCATGTGATAAGACATTTGACATACCTACTTGCCCTGAATCCCAGCTCTTGGAGTGGAAACTCATGATTTTTATCAATCTTTCATGAAAATTCCCATCACTACGCTTGCCCCTTTATCTAGAAGTGGTACCCTTGTTTGCACCGCCCATCCCCTGTTGCCCACAAGCGGTGCCACTGCTTATGGCTCTTAGTCCATAAGAGGTTATTACCAAAACCGCTCTGTCATTGAAGGAGAAATGTGGTACCCTGGGTAAAAAAGGAAAAATCAAAATTTCTCAAGGCTTCTAGATGATAAGCTTCGTGTCCTCCCTTATCCCTACTGTTGTGGGTCATTTGAGCTCAAGATCCCTCATCTTAGGATCTTAGAGGCCACCTCACCCACTAATATCTCAACCTACTCTATCCATTAAAGCCTTATAAATATGAGCACATAGCCATGGTTGAGGGGAGAACACTTGAGGTATAGTTATGCTGTTGGATTGATTACTCGGCCCAAGATCATTTGGGAGAGCATAGAGAGATAGAGTTGGAGCTTTTGGGGATGAGAATGCTTGGTTTCATGGAGATGCATGTCAACACTAAGGCTTGGTTGTAAACTTATTCATATTTCTTTAATGCAAGTTGATTTATGTCCCACATATGTTGTTGTTGTTTCATTTCACATATATGTTGTTAGATTCCTTACTCACTAACATAGATTAGTAGATTATATTCTGGTTGCTTTGATCTATTTCATGTTGAGCTGATTGCAGGTACACATGGTGACTATCAAAGCATTGCATTCTAGGTATCTACACCATCTAGGGAGAGTCTTCAACCTCTGCCCTCTATTTGTTATGGATCTGAACCATTCAAACCAGTGGAACACCTTGCTGTCTGCAGGAAGTGAAATATTCCAGCTAACAAATCTGGCGACTCCATTGGGGAATAGTGTATCAGTTGTTCTGATCTTCCTCAGTCTGCAACTCTTGTTCGAATCCAAGCTCCTTCTTCTTCATCTCTCTTACGTCAAATCTACTTTCTGACTTGGTTTATTTGGGTTTGAAACTTCCAGATCTGTTCAGATCTCAGTCATTTCGGTCTTTTATGCTCTGTTTCCTTGCTCGATTCAATAGAATTTTCCCTGATCTAGTCTTTTTCTGACTTGATACATTGTTATTTTTGTGTTTTGGTCATCTACAGGGAACCATGCCTATGTTGTGTACGAGAAGTGGTGCCACTGCTTCAACAAAGTAGGCAGTGCGCGGTGCCACCGCCTGTAACCTATTGGCAAGAAGTGGTGCTATGTTGGAAATGCCCTGTCAACACTTGAGAAGGGCGGTGCCAGGTAGGCATCATTCCAAAGCCTTTTTTCCTCATTTTTCTTTGCAAAAATTTGGATTTTGTTTCTTTCAGTTCTGCTTATCAGACTTGTGTTACTGAATCTGATGTTTCTGGCTTGGTAATTTTATGGTTTAAGATTGATTTGAGTGGAATTTCAAAAGTTTTATTAGGTCTTTTAATTGTTCATCCGCTTCTATGCTTGTTGGTTGTGTTTACGAAAGGATTTCTTGTTTTCTAAAAAGCTTAGTGTGTTATTAAAATATCTTTTCATATCTGTTGCATAGACTAAAAGAAGAACACTAGATTATCTTCTAGATTTCATTTCTTATTTGCATAGTAAACTTCTTTTTCTTTCCTTTAAAAAAGAATTTTTTTTACTGAGACTAGGATATCATCATTGAGCATTGGATATTGGTTTTCTGATTGGATTTACAAGCTTTCAGGACCTTGATGATCTTTCGTCTCTCATGCATTTATAACTATCTCGATCAAAATAATAATAAAAATGGTAGTTTTAAGTTAGATTTGCTTATGTTTTGAGAAAAATGAAAAAATAGAGTGCATTTGCATATAGGTGTGCCTCTTGTTTTTCTTTTAGGAAAAGAGATTCTCCCCCTTCTCATTTGCTTTCGAAAAGAAGAAATCAATTTGGAAAAGTTATTTCTTGTCTTTGATTTGATGTTCATGACTATTGTTTAGAAGTATTTTTGTTTTTGAAACAAAAAGAAAACACTCTCTTCCCTCCCATAAGTAGGCATACTGAACGGTAAAGTGAACATTTACACAAGCATATTGCTTGGTTTTACTTTTTTGTCAAAACATCATGCATTCACCTAACCATACAAGTTAAAATTAACTGTAGTTGTAGGTTAAAATTTACGTAGTAACTTGAGTGATAGGTTAGAGACGTGTTCGGGTGTCGTTAAGCGTAGGAGCTGTCATTATTTGTCAGCATTACATTGCAGGACTCGTGCGGTTCTTCCACATACCGTCGGTATATCGAACGGCCTTTCACATACCCTTGAGGTATATAGAAAGGTACTTCACGTACTCGATTGTATATCGGAAGGCCCCTTGTGTATGGTTATGCATTAGATAGCACTACTACTGATTCGAGCTCCCACATACCTTGAGTATATCGGGAGACCCCACTAGGATACCTTATCTATCTAAGAAAATCCCTTTGGCCATCTTTTTTGGAGCCATATACCGAAAATAGCATTCGGGGAGATTACTACGCACATACCCTCGAGGTATATCGTGAGTGGCACCTTCTTGACAATCCTGGTGAGCGACATGACTTTTTTAACTCCTCCTATCATTTTAAGTCTGCTTGTTTTGACCTATAGCTTGTGTAGAGAAGTGTTTTGGTGTGTTTTCTATATTTTCAGACCCTAGGTTAGATAGGAACTATACAAACTGGCTAAGTTAAGACAGTCCAGAAGAGTACGGGGCTTGCCACCTGATTTTATTCCTGGTTCAGGAGAAAATCCAATGAAAGCTATCGACCAAGGAGCTGCTAGCACCTCTCAAGTGGGAGACAATGTGGTTGCGGAAAGTGGAGTACCATATTCTTCACACTTTCCTCCCTTGGTCCAATAACCTTCTCGAGGAAAGACATCGTTGGATTTTCCCACGGAAGGTCATGTTGATGATACAACCCATCTAGATTTTGGTCCCAATGCTCCGTTTTGGGAGACACCTATAGGAAAGTCCATTGATGCATTTGGAACCTGTGTAAACTCTTCTGATGATGAAGAAGAACGTAGGCAATACTGTGCCGCCATTCTCCATGCACAGGAGATTGATAAGTAGATCGATGACCTATTAGGCTCTACACTAGCATGTTCCACATCTATTCCTGTGGGATATCGTTCACTGGCTAACTCTATGAGACCCATTGAACTGATTATAGATCATCCAATAACAACCCACAACCCAGGTCAAATTACCACCCCTATTGCCTCTCATGTTATGTCTGTTCCTAATGCTCCCAGGTCTTCTACACCTGGGGCCCAACCTTCAATTCCCATTTCGTCAGTACCTTCTAGTTCCGGGGGGAAACCCCCAGCATGACCTACATTATCTGACACCATATTTGTACCTAGTCAAGGGCATACCTCTAACATAGAACCATATATAGTTTTTGTCCCTCCCACCCATACCAATATGGTGAATCCCCAATCCAGTTCAGGTTAAC
Organism: Pseudotsuga menziesii; assembly: GCA_001517045.1. Classification (NCBI taxonomy): domain Eukaryota; kingdom Viridiplantae; phylum Streptophyta; class Pinopsida; order Pinales; family Pinaceae; genus Pseudotsuga; species Pseudotsuga menziesii. The sequence goes on along the minus strand of LPNX011174407.1, from coordinate 247,284 downwards.
CCTTGGGGGCACAACCTGTAATCGTTCATTCTTCTGGAGGTTATGGTTATCAAATACCTGTAGGTAATCATCCATATAATCCTATAGGAATGCGTTATGCTGGAATTCCATACCCCAATAACACTTTTATGCCATGGGGGCATCCCAACTAGTCTTACATGCCAGCTATGGCAGGGATACCTATACATACAGTGGGAGGTGCCGAAGGACTGCCTTATGGAGGTCCTTCAATTGGTGGACCTAATGGTCTCGGAGGATTTGGAAACTTTCCTCCTTATGGTCCTAGTGGTCTTGGTGGCCCTAGAGGGTCTAGTGGCCCTCCTCCTAGTGGTTTCGATGGATCTGGAGATTTACCACCTCCTGGGGGCTCTGGAGGCTCTGGTGGTCCACCTCCTGGTGGTCCTGGTGGTCCCGATAGTCTTGGTGATCCTAGTGGCCCTAGTGTTCCTAGCGGTCCTAATCCTAGAAATCAACCCCCCGTGGGCGGATCTTCTGGTGGTTCTTCCTCACATCAACTTGTTTATCAGTCTACTTATGGTCCTACTGGTAATTATATGCCGTATCAATATTACCAGTATTTGCAGCCCAACCGACAATTACCTTTCCTAGAAACTTTGGACTTTCCTGATTTGTCCAAGTTGACCAATGATCCCATTCGACACAATCCCTTGTGGCCTCCCATTCGAGTAAATTTACCATCAGATATTCCAAAATTCGATGGGAAGTAGGGAGATGATCCAAAGAACCATGTTATGACATTCCATTTATGGTGTTCTTCAAACTCCCTCATGGATGATTTCGTTCGATTACGACTCTTTCAGCGAACTTTGACCGGTACAACCGCGAAGTGGTACATTGAACTCCCACAACATTTGTTTGTGGATTTTTCCTCGTTGGCAACCGTGTTTCTTACACATTTTCAGCTCCCTATTGATTATGAAATAGGCACTGATATTTTAACTTCTCTGGGACAGAACACCTCCACCTACATCTCCGAGCATATTCATGAGTGGAGATGGCATAGAAGGCATATTAAGGACCCTATTCTAGATCAGTTGCTAGCTGATTGGCTCACTAAATCATTGTTGCCTCCTATTACCCGAGATGTGGTATGGGTGGTGCCATTACCAAAGAGTAGGCTATTAGTCAGGCTCAGTACCTAGACTTGGTCTATTCCTAGTCAGGAAATATTTATGACCTGATTCCTCAAGCTCCTCACCCTAGCACTAATCCTTCCAAGCCACCATCACAAGTACCTATTGATGGGATTGTTGGTTCAATCCAGTCCCCGTCGACAGCGAAACCTGCCAAGCAAAACCAAACTGCCACTCCTTCGACTCCTAAGGTTTCCACTGAGGTCAATTCGATTGAAAGTACTCAAACCTCGGGTAATAAAAAGAAAGGTAAAAATAGAAATAAAAAACCTGGAAACCAACAGGAGACTCCACGACCAACCAACAATGACAAATAAAAAGGGAAAAGGAAGGAAAAATATCCCTATCTGCTATGTGGTGGTGACCATTTTTCAAAGGAGTGTCCCCGACGAGACGAAATCTCCCAGTTTTTGAAGTCCAATCCCACACCTGTAGTACTTACGGATCCTTTTCCCTCTCAACAACAAATGGTAAACCACATGTCTAACCCAGGTAACTCTTGTTCATAAGAGGAAATTCATATGATGTCCTCATATACCATCCATCTGCAAACTCGAAGTTAGAATTATGATAAACCCGCAGATAATAAAGAACATCAATCTTCTTCAGGGAAGGATCCCTCTACTAGTTCTCCAGAATCCTCGTTTACCGTACCCTTATCTATAAATAAGCCTACTCTCGACATGATTTTGCACCCACATAAGAGTACTTTTTGAAAGGCTATCTTTAATCCCAATGCCCAAGCTGCTCAATTCTATAATGTGGTTGAAGATCTTGCTCTGGCACCTTGTGCGATGTCTACCCTAGAAGTACTCCAAAGTTACCCCACACAGCGCAAGAACTTGTTGACAACTTTAGGAGCTTTAGACCTGGATAACACTAACTTGATTCACTTCAATGTTGAGAACTACAAGCCTAGATTACTGCATAAACTTGCTTTTCAGATCATTACAAAAGTAGTGGGAAAGAAAGTCTTTCGAATGGTACTAGATGAAGGAGCTTCGACCTCAGTATTATCGCTTACTTGTTGGAAAGCTCTTAGCTCTCCCGAGCTTTTCAAATCACCTACGAATCTTTAATCCTTTCACAGATGGGGTTTCCAACCCCATGGTCTCATATCAGCCCTAGTAGTCAAGCTAGGGGGAAAACCTGTTTCCATCCAAGTAGAAGTGGTAGATGCCCATTTAGATTACAACCTCCTTCTAGGAAGGAATTGGTTCTATGCCATGATTGTTGTTGCCTCAACAGTATTTCGAACAGTCCAATTCCCACATCTAGGGAGAATTTTTACTATTGATCAGCTTGATTTCTGTATTCGAGATGTTACTACCTCCACGGCTAATAACATCCCCATGTTAGGGCAATCCCCTCCTCCTTACCATTCGATTGGTGTAGGCATGCTGAAGGATTCATCCCTTATGGGGATTTTCCCATCTACTCCTCCTAGCATGGATACCGCAATAGTCCATATGATCGCCTCATTTGATTATGAGCCTAAGGGAAAAAATGTTGTTGATTCCACCTCATTGATTCCACACGAAGCTATGTATGACACCATACAAACCTTTTCCGATGATCACACTGATGACCTTAATCTAGTGACTTCGGATCCTTACCATTTACCGTACTTGTTAGAACCTTCTCTTCTAGTTCTAGACTATCTCTCTGAGACTTTTCCTTCTGATGAGTCCCTTATAGAGATCATGAATATGGATGAGCCCATTTGGGAGGATCACCATCATAGATCCATGTTCCTCCCTAATACTAGTTCGGGTAGCGATGATTTTTCATCCTTGTTTCCTACTGATATTGTCAATGTTCCGCAAAGACCTATATTGTTGCAAGATACAGACTCTAAAGGAAACCTTTGCAACATTACTCAGATGAACCCAATTGACATATCATCCAAGCCTGATGTTATCGAGCATGTTCATGTTGGGAAAAACTGCTCGGCAGATGAATCTGAAGCATATAAGGCACTTTTTAAGGAATTTCATGATATTTTTTCCTGGTCTTATGAAGAGATGGTGGGGATCGACCCTTCCATTGTGGTCCACGAGATTAAAACTTATCGCATAGATAAACCTGTCAGGAAGAAACTTAGGCAAGTCCATCCTCGGAAGGCCGCAACTATTAAAGCTGAAATTGAGAAACTTCTGAAAGCTGGGTTTATTTATCCTATACCCCTGATGGAATGGGTATCGAACATTGTCCCTGTCAATAAAAAGTAGGGCACCATTAAAATCTGCATCAACTTTAGGGATTTAAATAAAGCTTGTCCCAAGGATAACTTTCCTACCCCGCATATCGATCAGATTATCGACAACTGTGTTGGAAGTGTCATCTTTTCATTCATGGATGGCTTCTTTGGCTATAATCAAATTGAGATATTGCCCTCCGATCAGCATAAGATGGAATTCATTTTTCCATGGGGAACCTTTGCAAATAAGAAATTACCTTTTGGCTTGAAAAATGCTGGAGCCACATTCCAGCGTGCGATGTCCTATGTGTTTCACAATGTTAAACATATTGTTGAACTGTACCTTCATGACCTCCCTACTCATTCACAGTGATGAGAGGACCACCCTAGTCATCTTAAAGACATATTTTTGAGATACTGTCATTATAATATACGGCTCAATCCGCATAAATGTGTTTTTTGTGTTGAGATGGGATGTCTGCTAGGCTTTGTGGTATCCAAGGATGGTATATGGATCAATCCTTTGAAGATTTCCACTATTCTTGATCTACCAACCTATTGAGGCCTGGAAATTCACAGGCAACAACAATAAGGGATTATCCCCAGTCAACATTCCCAACTAGCCCGTGACTGTTTGGTGTAGGGAATTCGTCCGATTTGCGGTCCAGCTACCATAGGTCAAGTAACAAAACAAAGGGTTTTACTGGTTACAGCCCGACCCACCGAGTTTTTGTAATTTTGACTTAAGTATGAGATGCAAGTGCCTAATTAACAATGCAGGGTGACATGGATACAGGGAGTAGTCACAACGTGATAAGCAGGTTCTTACCTCTCGTCTTAGCATTCACAAGCATCTGAATCATAGACAATCAAGAAATTAAAACTAACTACCTAATCTATCCCTAGGGAGCAGAATTATCATTCATTGGTGAGTAATATATTTTGTACATGCATTATGAATAGTTACAGATAGCTGATACTTCTTTCATGACACATGAACAATTACAGATATTTGAACAACTAGATAGCCAATTGTTTATGAACAGCATTCATTACCCATAGTGGAAAGCATCTGAAAAAATATACTAAAGAACATTCAACAAGAACATAGGTTCAGAAAATTAGAATGCTCTCACAGTTAATGAAACACAACTAAAAACAAAATAGTTCCCCTTCAACATTGTTCATTCAATCACCTTGATACATTCCACACAGCACTTTCTCCAACAGGTAAATTTTCACCTTCTCCTTTGTAAAACAAAATAGTTCCTCATACAAGCAAAGTTTACAATTTTTCCAGGGAAAAATCCCTTTCTAAGTTCTACTTTCCAATATTTAAACTACCACAGTAGACCCCTTGGACTGCCCCCCAAGCAGGTGACCCTTCAGTTCCCCAATCGCTTCATATTCTTCTGTCTTTTATGCACAGGCTCATGATTGGCTCTGTAACCGCTGGACCTTTTAGAGATACTCCTTTGTCACCGTTCATTTTGTCTTTTACTCTGCCCATGCCATCAGCAATCTTTTGGAACTACCTACAGTTAAACAATGTGTATCATTCATTGGAAACGTGTTCAAATTACATCAACTGAAACGGCTAATCCACAAGAAATGGTCAGGCGCACCACCTGTTCTGAGAATTTTAACCATGCTGACCTCACTACCTCACCCACTGACGACAGACGGGAAACTCACCCGTGGCTTAAAAACTAACGTATGAAGTGTAGACCAATCTGCGGGCGGGAAATTTTTAATCGGAAGTCAGAAGGCAAAATAATTTCCCAGCCGCAACGGCGGAAAAGAAAACGCTATGTGTACGCAACGAAAAGGTCAACACGCATCGACAGTCAGAGCGCTTCATACTTTGGATGGCTAATCTATTTGGGATCCGCAACAGCAGAAGCAAAAAGGTTATAAACATGCGACTAGAGGGCAGGAAAACTTTAAATCGAAATTTGAAAAGGTTTGGACATTGGTAGTCAAATGATTTTCCCAGCCGTAACGGCGGAAAGGAAACAGCTTTGGGTACGCGGCTAAAACAGGTCAACACACATCGGCAGTCGGAACGATTTGGACTTTGGGTGTTAAACTGTTTTGGGAGCCGCAACGGTGAAAGAGAAGAAGAACTATAGCTTCCGATCCAACATAAAATGACACCCGATCACAAGAAAAATTAAGTGTTTCAATCAGCTTTAAAAAAAATTCAACATGGACAAAAACCCGTTTTACCTCCGTAACAGCGACTCACACCGAAGAACATTTGATCCGATCGACAAGCAAAACCCAAATTTAAAATCTGCGACTCACCATAAATCTAAAACATAGGCACTTCTAAAAAACTAGGACGGAATGTAACCTCCAGGAAAACATCCACAATTAATGCATAACCCAAAAATTCAGGGATCCAAATGATTAAAATGACGCTAAATCATGAGGAGGGGACCAAAATGTAAGAAATTTGGGGAGAACGGTTGCAGCTACAACAATTGGTGATTACCTAGTGAACCTAGATCTCTAGGTGATTACTCTTTGAGTGGCATACTGTTTAACAGAAATGCACCTATTGAATTCTTCCAGCTATCTAGATTTCTCAAATGACAGAAGTGTGTACCTTTAATCATTGATGATAGTCCAATTGGGGAGAGTGGAAACCAAGATTTTGAGTTTGAATAACTCTATCGAGGCCGAAAGATGAGTTTCATTATTAATTTTGTCTTCAGGGAGCTGACAGCTTGGACACAACGATATTGTAGCCTCTGTTGAACAGGAATATTCATTTGTTCCGCGTTCCCATGCCATTTTGGAACCTTTTGTGCTCTTGGACTTTTGTCCTTTTTCATATGAGTCCTCCTGCATGCCTTTCTTTCTGAATTTTAATTCAGGATCCTCTATCCCATAGTGTCCTTTTGTGTGAGTGATATACTTCATGTTTCAACTCATGGACGGAGAGGAACTTTCAGCCACTTAGTACTTATGATTCAACATTTGATTTAATGTATGATGCTTTCAGCGGAGTTTTGACTCTTATTTGCCTTTTGGCATTTGTTTTTTGGCATGGGATGATTTATATTTAATATATTGTTCACATTGCTCCTTTCCATGGGTCCTCTACTGTCGCCCCTTAGAACATTTTAAGTGTGACGTGGATGGAGCTTCAACATAGTATTCTGGACTCTTTGAATCCGGTTTATTTCACAAGGGTTAAGCAGGACTTCAATGCACACAGAGCTATTCGAGAAAAATGATAAACTGGAAGAAGTTCTTTCCAATAAACAACAACATACAGTCTGATACCCCAAAATGTTTATCATTCCAAAAGTTTTGGATGTTCCCCATGCAACCGTAGGCTCATTCCCCTTATTGAAATCAAGAAAACTCAAACTAAAACAAACTGAAAAACATGACTCAAAAAGACAGCCAAACAAATGATTTATATACAAGATAGAAGAACTCAAAGAAACTCAAGAAAAATAAGGCTTGAGAACCAAACCATTTATGGGCAAGTTCTCTTCCCAACCCTTTAAATCTTGCAACTTATACGTAGAAGGACCAAGATTTGCTGTGACTTGAAAAGGGCCTACCCACAACTGCTGGAATTTAGTATGCTTCCCTTTTTCATCATGGGGGTGATCCCATTTGAGGACTAGGTCTCCCACTTCAAAGTCTTTTGTCCCAGCTTTATGTTTGTCAAACCACCTCTTTATTACCTCCTGTTGTTGCTTAAAGCATTCTTTGGCCTTAGATCTATCCTCTTCTGCTTTCAGAAGATTACATATCCTCATCTGCAAAACTTCGTCATCCGACCCCCTAGACTCTTGAGCCATTATGGAAGATGGTAGCATGATATTGGGGGGAAGAATGGCTTCTTTACCATACACAAGGGTATAGGGTGACACTCCTATCGTAGACTTGGTGGTGACTCTGTCGGCCCAAAGGGCATTTGGTAAGGCTGAGTGCCAACTCCTCTGGTTTTCTATTACAGTCTTCTTTAGAATTCTAATCAGATTTTTATTAGTGGATTCAACCAAGCCATTTCCTTGTGGATAGTAATTAGCAGAATAATGCAATTTTATCCCTCTATCATGAGCAAAAGAAGTTAATTTAATTGATGAAAAGTACGTAGCATTATCAAAAACTAACGAAACTGGAACTCCAAACCTGGTCATGATGTGGTCCTGCAGGAAGCTGATGACTTCGTCTTGATTTATTTTGCACAGCGGTACTGCTTCGACCCAGCGTGTGAAATAATCCATCACGGTCAGAATGTACTTGTGTTGTAGGGAGGAATTTGGTTTTATTTCTCCAATAATATCCAACCCCCATTGCTCAAATGGTTCTGTGATCAACACAAGCTTTAGGGGTGCTGCTGCTTTCGGTTGTCTCCCGCTACACCTTTGGCAAATATCACACTTCCTGACATGTGCATGTGCATATTTGAAGAGTGTAGGCCAATAGTAACCGGCTTTGAGGATTTTGTGGGCTGTAGTATCTCCTGAATAATGTTCCCCAGCAGGCCTGTCATGCAACTCTGTCGTTACCCTTTTCACATCTTCCTTTTCTAAGCATCTCAGAAGAACTCCGTCATAATTTTTTCGGAATAATACTCCTTCAACAATTTGATAGGAAGCTGATTTAAGACGCAGCGCTCTTCTTTGCTTAGAGTTCCAATGTTCTGGAAACAGTCCTACCTGTAGGTAATGTACAAGGTCTCTATACCAAGATTCGGGAGCTGTAAACAAAGGACATACTTCCATTACATGTAATTCGGCCTCATCCTCCCAGGCGTGTTCTTCATTGTTCCCACTTTCAGTCATTAGTTTGCACAACCCTTGTCCTTTAACTATAGAGGCTGGCTTAAATTCAAGGTTGTACTCTTGAAGAGCTGTTACCCAGTTGTGCCTTCTTTCTCCTAACTCCTTCTGTATAAGAAGGGACCTTACAGTCGGATAGGGGACGATCACTTTGGTTTGATTTTTTAAAATATAAGGCCTGAATTTCTTCACTGCTTTGAATACTGCGTAAGCTTGTTTATCAATGGCTGGGTAATTCAATTTGGCCCCTTGTAGACCAGTGCTCGTGAAAGATATTGGGAATTCATCCCCCCCATCTTCCTTTTTTGTAAGCAGAGCTGCTAGCAAATCATCGGATGCAAAGGTATACAGATTAAAGTCTTTATTGAAATCTGGGATTTTTAATGAGGGTGCATGTGCAAAGGTAGTTTTAATTTTGATGAATGTGTTCTTCTCAATTTCAGTCCACTTGAATTGTGCATTTTGCTTAACCATCTGCTGCAGCGGCTTGACAATCTGAGCTAAATCAGGCACAAAACTTCACACGAAGTTTATAGTTCCCATAAACGATTGCATCCCTTTTTTATTATGGGGCATGGGGATCCATTCAATAGCCGTAATCCTTTCTGGATCTATAGAGATTCCTTTCTTCGAAACTATGTGACCCAGTAACTTTCCCTCTATGACAGCAAAGACACACTTCTTAGGATTGAGTGAGATGCCGTATTTTCGACAGTGTTCGAAAATATACCTTAATTGAAAGGCATGCTCTTCTCTTCTCTTCGAGAATATTGTAATATCATAAAGGTACACTACAGCACTACGGCCAATCAATCCACGGAAAGCTATGTCCATGTCCCTCTGAAAAGTTGCTCCAGCATTTATAAGCCCAAAAGGTATCCTTCTGTAGGTAAATGTCCCCCACTTGGTCCTGAACGTTGTCTTCAATATGTCTTCTTCAACTACTAATACTTGATTATAGCCAGAGAAACTGTCTAATAATGAAAACAGTTTAGAGCCTGAAACCATTTGTAGCAACTGCATCATGGGTGGAACGGGATAGTTGTCTTTGTCTGATGCACGGTTTAAGTTCCTGAAATCTACACATAATCTAATTTCTCCAGATTTTTTTCTTACTGGTACCATATTTGATACCCACTTAGAGTGTCTGACTTTAAAGATGATCCTAGCATCCCGTAATTTCTTCACTTCACTCTGGATCAGTGGTTCCAACTTTGGAGGCATTTTTCTTAAAGGCTGCTGATATGGCTTGATGCCAGCTTTGATGGGAACAACGTGCTTGATGATGCTGGTATCGTATGTTTTTAAATATTCATATGTCTAGGCGAAAACATCTTTATATTGTTTAAACAGGATGACGAACTTATCTCTTTCTGCTGGTGAACAACATTTTCCAAGATTCACAAATTTGGGATTCATCTTAGTCCCTAAATTTATCAGCTCAAACTGTAAAGATGAGCTGTGAGTCTTCACATTGGCTGGTCTTTTGAACTTTTCATTTAAATCGAACATTCTTTCCAAAGTTCGGACCCCTTTAGGGATGAAATTATCGTACTTCAGCTCGGCCTGGTGTTCTTCATCATCTATAATCGCTCCTTTAAACACTTCATCATTTGTTAAACATTCTATAATCTGTTGGTCATCATCGAACACTCATAGGTTGGTGATCATATCAGGTACTGAGGGCCTGAACAACAATTCAACAGAACATCAATTATTAGTAGGTACCAGCCTAGCAGCAGACGCGGCTAGTAAATCAATTGCTACGTTTTTAAGTCTAGGAATTGATAAAATATTGAATGCGTTAAAACATTTGAGCAGATCCCATACCTTGTTTTGATAAGCTTTCAAATGAGGAGAAACACAATGAATTTTATTCCGAATCTGCTTTACAACTATTTCAGAATCCCCAAAGACCTTTAAATTGCTTACCTTTAATTCGATTGCTTTCCTTAAACCCTGCACTAACACTTCATACTCAGCTGTATTGTTAGTACATTCAAACTCTAATCTACATGAAAGCAAATGTTTATTCTTCTGAGGGTCAATTAGGACACAGCCAGCCCCTGACCCTTCTAATGTCTTAGAGCCATCAAAAAACAAAGTCCAAAAATCACTAACTACTAAATGCGAATCTACTCCTACTGTTAAGTCTACTATTTTATAGTCAATTTCATCATCCCGTGAAAATCAAAGGAGATCAAGCTGGGTGTCTGATGTGTTGCTGGTTTCTTCTGCTTGGTAATTTCTAGGTTCTAATTCAATAAAATAATTTCCCAACACAGAATCCACTGGTTCATTCTTTTCTTCAATTCAGGTAACGTTATATTTCATGTGAGGCTCTCTCAAAATCTTAATTTGGTTCGGACTTCCTTTGTACAGCAACCACAGATGTGACCAATCAGAGGCAAAATATCCATTCAGTTTCGTTGTCCAATCTCTGCTCAGAACAAGATCGTAAGCGTCTGGTAATTGGCTACCACGATATTGATGACTTGGCATACTTTATCATTTGACGACAGGCGGATCAAGACATCCTCCATCTCACCCATTACCTTTACATCCGTCCTGTCCAACTGGACAACTCTCCACGTGGATGGCTTGGGCTGCCCATTTATCCTCTTACAGAATGATATCGGCATGACATTGACCGATGCCCCTGAGTCTACCAGGAAATTATGTACGTTGTGATTAAAAATTTTGAATGTAAGGAGGAAAGGTGGATGTTTTCTCTTAGACTTACCTCCAATGCTGGTTTCTTCGATTTCTTCTCCCTCTTTGGGCTGATTGTTAGCAGGCAGCTTTTCATCCAATGCTTCAAGTGCTTTCAATAATCTTTCTTTTTGATGCGGCACCTTACACATTTCGAATAGTGAGATGTTTACCTTTACCTTCTTTAAATCCTCCACGACGTCATAATCCATCTGCTGTTCAATGGGATGAGGTTTATTAGCATTCATCTTATCTCCATTTGGCTTGGCCAACACATTATTCTGCTTAGGATCCTGGCTGGTAATAGTGAATTCTGGAATTTTATCAGTTAAGGATTTATTTTGAAATTTCTTAACATTTCGCTGAAGCCTCTTAATCTTTGGGATTATAAGACTATCTTGCTTAACTGATCCTTGGCTTCTCGTTGCTACGTTGGCTTCCATGATGTCCTTGTACCCCTGATTTTTTCTTTCTTTAGCATCAAATAACAAAACAGAATTCCACAGAACCATGGTTTCCTCCTCTTGTTCCTTTGTTGCAATGGTATTCTCTTTCCTTTCTTCATATTCTTCTTCCGTCAATCTAGAATCCAACATCTGATTCATGACTAATGTCATTGAGTTTATCCATTGCGGACAATTCTTTTCAGAGTGAGGTTGTTGGTGGAAAGTGCAAAAATTTTCCATCCCTATCTCTGTCAAATTCATAGATGCTGAGTTGTGAAGAGGTGGTTGAGACTGATTGTTGTCCTCTCTTTTCTTGTAATAGGGTCTATAGAACTTTTGAGTTTCTTTCTCTTTTTCCAAGTCTATGATTTTATTAGAAAGCTTCCGCATCATTTTGGCCATACTTTCATAATCTAGTGATTTCTCTTCCTTAGGCTTAGTAAACAATAAGGATTTCCTTCCCCCACCTTTCTCTCCGTACTGTTTAGGATAATCTTCGATACTTTCTCTCTCAGCTTCCACTATTTCCACCTCTTCTTGGGTTTTCGTCAAAGTAGGCTTGGCCCTACCTTTGGAAAACATGGCCAGATCAGGGCCCAAAGCTGAGGTATAATATTCAATCAGTACTTTATTTGAAGGTTTGTCAGTGTCCAAAAAATTCTTGAGGTATGCTGCAAATCTCTGAGTGAAACTGTGTACCTTCTCCTTTCTCTCTTTCTTCAAAGCGCACAGTCCTTTCATGAGGGATGCATGAGTCTTTTGAACTACATATTTACTTCTGAAAATTCTCTCGAAGGTATCCCAATCAGGGATAGAGTTAGCAGGAAAACCAAAATACCATGAGGCTACAGCTCCTTTAAGGGTATGCGGGAATAGTATGCAAACTACATCCTCATATTCCCCAGCCCTCAACCCTTCTATTGCCAGGTAAAAACTCTATAGGTGGTCATCAACTAGTACCTTTTCGCTTGGATCAAATTTTGGCAACATCTTGTCAAAGGATTGAGGTAGGTCATGTAATGGAGGTGTCAGGTTTAAGGGTGACCTGGCTCTCCATGCAGGTGGTGGATCTGGTGGATTGGGAGGAGGATTAGCATTCATGCCTGCCATGAGTGTGAGTGGAGAGTGAGGAGGTGAGCCAATAGGGGTGTGAGCAGGAGAACTGTTAGGGGTATCTGGGCCTTCTTGGTTCAAAGGTAGTACAACCTCTTGTAAGGCTGTTTCCACAAGTTCTTCCTAGTCTCCAACTAGCATTGAGTCTTCCAAAATAGGGCGATCTTTCCTTTTATATTCTCTCCTGGGAAACTCAGGGATGATTGGCAATCCTCCAATATTTTTCACGTATGCCCTAGTGTGTCTTCTTAAATCATCAACAACCTCGTTATTCATAGGAAACAAATGTTTTCTACTTCTTTCCTCTGGAATTGGATTATGAAACCCACTACATTCAGAACTGTTACCGGTGGAAAAGTCTCGGGAAAACAGGTTTCCTCAGCCATCCATGCACTGGCGGCCCTCCTTCTAGCGCCAACTTATTGAGGCCTAGAAATTCATAGGCAACAACAGTAAGGGATTCTCCCCAGTCAACATTCCAAACTAGCCCATGACTGTTTGGTGTAGGGAATCCGTCCGGTTTGCAGTCCGGCTACCGTAGGTCAAGTAACAAAACAAAGGGTTTTACCGGTTACGGCCCGGCCCACCGAGTTTTTGTAATTTTGACTTAAGTATGAGATGCAAGTGCCTAATTAACAATGCAGGGTGACACGGATGCAGGGAGCAGTCACAATGTGATGCGCAGGTTCTTACCTCTCGTCTTAGCACTCACAAGCATCTGAATCATAGACAATCAAGAAATTAAAACTAACTACCTAATCTATCCCTAGGGAACAAAATTATCATTCGTTGGTGAGTAATATATTTTGTACATGCATTATGAATAGTTACAGATAGCTGATACTTCTTTCATGACACATGAACAATTACAGATATTTGAACAACCAGATAGCCAATTGTTTATGAACAGCATTCATTACCCACAGTGGAAAGCATCTGAAAAAATATACTAAAGAACATTCAACAAGAACATAGGTTCAGGAAATTAGAATGCTCTCATAGTTAATGAAACATAGCTGAAAACGAAATAGTTCCCCTTCAACATTTTTCATTCAATCACCTTGATACATTCCACACAGCACTTTCTCCAACAGGTAAATTTTCACCTTCTCCTTTGTAAAACGAAATAGTTCCTCTTACAAGCAAAGTTTACAATTTTTCCAGGGAAAAATCCCTTTCTAAGTTCTACTTTCCAATATTTAAACTACCACAGTAGACCCCTTGGATTTCCCCCCAAGTGGGTGACCCTTCAGTTCCCCAATCGCTTCATATTCTTCTGTCTTTTACGTGCAGGCTCATGATTGGCTCTGTAACCGCCGGACCTTTCAGAGCTGCTCCTTTGTCACCGTTCATTTTGTCTTTTACTCTGCCCACGCCATCAGCAATCTTTTGGAACTACCTACAGTTAAACAATGTGTATCATTCATTGGAAACGTGTTCAAATTACATCAACTGAAACGGCTAATCCACAAGAAATGGTTAGGTGCACCACCTGTTTTGAGAATTTTAACCACACTGACCTCACTACCTCACCCATTGACGGTAGACCGGAAACTCTCCTGTGGCTTAAAAACTAACGTTTGAAGGGTATACCAATCTGCAGGCGGGAAAGTTTTAATTGGAATTCGGAAGACATTACGTCGGAAGGAAAAAGACTTTCCTAGCCGCAACGGCAGAAAAGGAAACGCTACGTGTACGCGACGAAAAGGTCAACACGCATCGGCAGTCGAAGCGCTTAATACTTCAGATGGCTAATCGATTTGGGAGCCGCAACGGCAGAAGCGAAAAGGTTATAAACATGCGACTAGAGGGCGAGAAATCTTTAAATCAGAAGTTGGAAAGGTTTGGACATCGGCAGTCAAATGACTTTCCCAGATGCAACGGCGGAAAGGAAACAGCTTTGGGTACGCGGCTAAAATAGGTCAACACGCATCGGCAGTCGGAACGATTTAGACTTCAGGTGTTAAACTGTTTTGGGAGCCGTAATGGCGGAAGAGAAGAAGAACTATAGCTTTCGATCCAACAGAAAATGATGCCCGATCACAAGAAAAATTAAGTGTTTCATTCAGCTTTTAAAAAAAAATTCAACACGGACAAAAACCCGTTTTACCTCCGTAACAACGACTCACACCGAAGAACATTTGATCCGATCGACAAGAAAAACCCAACTTTAAAATCTGTGACTCACCATATATCTCAAACGCAGGCACTTTTGAAAAACCAGGACGGAATGTAATCTCCAGGAAAACATCCACATTTAATGCATAACCCAAAAATTCAAGGATCCAAACGATTAAAATGACGCTAAATCATGAGGAGGGGACCAAAATTTAAGAAATTTGGGAGAACGGTTGCAGCCACAACAGAGCCCCCACCAACCTCCTTGAAATCCAAAGTTTGCAAGGGAAGGAAAACTTTCTCCGCTGTTTCATGTGCAATTTCGCAAAGAAAAAGCACAGTTATATGCGTCTCCTTAAGAAGAATACCCCATTCTTCTAGGATGACCAGGCCCAACACACCTTTGATAATCTTAAGCACACTCTGACTCATTCACCCATGATACACCCCCCGGATTATTCAAAGGACTTTCTCTTGTATATTGTTGCCTCTGCTACTACCATCGCCATGGTTTTGGCACAGGACAATATCCATGGTTAGCAGCATGTGATTTATTACGCCAATAAGAATCTCCTGGATTCTGAAACTCATTATTCATGTGTGGAAAAGTTAGCATTGGCCATGGTCATTGCTGTACAAAAGTTTTGTCATTACATTCTGCTGCGCACTACCACTGTATTGGCAGATCAAAACTCGATGTACTACATACTGACTGGTCAGGTACTCAGGGGCAAGTACTCCCGTTGGATCGTCATCCTTCAAGCGTTTGATTTGGAGTTTACCAAGGCCACATCAAATAAATCCTTGGTTTTTGTAGAGCTTATGTGTGATCTTCTCTATGATACAACAGAATTTGAGCCCAGTGATTCATTTTCGGATGAATTCCTGTTCCTGATTAGCACTATTGATCCTTGGTATGGAGATTTGCTGATTTATCTCACGATGATCACCGCCATATCCATCACCACATGAAATACTATCTCATCTTGAATTATACCTTGTATAGACGTGGTATTGACTCTATTCTCCGGTGATGCCTCACCCATGAGGAGGCTGAACATGTGTTGAATTATTGCCACTCTAGAGCATGTGGTGGTCATTTATCTAGGATGGCTACAGCCCAGAAAATCCTTCGCACTAGCTATTTCTGGCCTTCTATCTTCAACGATTGTCATGAGGCTGTTAAGAAATGCCCACCTTGTCAACATTTTTATCCTAAAAAGTGCACCCATCCCGCTCCGCTACACCCCGTCATTGTCGTTGGCCCATTCTCCAAATGGGGGATTGACTTCATGCATTGTAAGCCTACCTCATCTAGGGGGCATGGTTACATCATTGTAGCCGTTCATTATTTCACAAAATGGGATGAGACCATGCCTACATATGCAGAAGATGGTAAGACTGCCACTCTCTTCTTGTTCAACCATATCATAGCTAGATTTGAAGTTCCACAGTCCATCGTTACTGATCACGGATCTCATTTCTGTAATCAAATGATGGAGGAACTGAGTTCCAAGATAGATTTTTGCCATGAAAACTCTACGCCGTATTATCTGCAAGCTAATGGTCAGCTAGAGGGCATTAACAAAGTTTTGAAAACTATGCTCTGTCGGATGGTTGGATATCATAAGTCCAACTGGAACCACGCCCTTTTCTCCACTCTTTGGGCTTATTGGACTTTCATGAAAATAGGTAATGGTTTCATGCCATTCCAGCTTGTCTATGGACTTGAAGCTGTCTTGCTAATCCAATGTCAGATTCCATCTTTACAACTTGCCATCGAACTTCTCCCAGACACTTCAACAAAGGAAGAAAGATTTTTGTACTTGAGTAACCTTTACGAGACTCGCAGAGATGTTTCCTTGGCTAATGAGGCACATAAGAAACGCGTCAAGGCATAGTATGATAAATCCGTCCAGCCTCATGTCTTTAACGAGGGTGACCTAGTATTGACTTATGACCAGATATATGACAAACTAGGGAAGGGTAAGTTCGAGTCCATGTGGTATGGACCTTTCATTATTTCTAAGGTGTTAGAGAAAAGAGCTTACAAGCTCGTTGATTATGATGGAATCCCTTTGGGGCAACCTCACAATGGGTTGTACCTAAAAAGGTACTATGCCTATGTTTTCTCAAATAGTATCTTGTATATATGTATATTGATTAACTTTCAATGTGATTTTAGTATTTTCAAGATGGTTTTGAGTTTTAGTGTCTACATCTATTTATACCATGTTTTGGTCATGCAGATGGCTTTCTACGGCTTCGCTGATGGTGCTTGCCACCACACCTTGAATATCGCCTCGGCTACTTGGGTTCTTTATTCCCCAGCTGAAGATTTGGTCAGTTTAGGAGCGGTTTGTTTAGGTCCCACTACTAATAACATCGTCGAGTATGAAGCCGTCATCGGTCTTCTGACTAAAGCTGCCTCCCTGGATGTTTGTGATATAGTAGTCTTGATGGACTCACAGAGAGTGGTTTGTCATTTAAGCCATTTTTACACCATTAGGAACCCGGTGCTCCTCCACCTGTTTCAGAGGGTACGTTTTCTAGAAAGATCATTTGAAACTATTACTTATAGGCATATCCCTAGGGAACATAATGTAGTTGCTGACTCATTGGCTAACTACATCCTAGACTAGCATATTGCCCATTCGTGATGGTAAATCAAACATGGTACATTGTAAATAAACATTTAAATACACATAGAACTCATAGAAAATGCATTTGTCCATTTGAAACATATAAACACTATGTAAAAGTCTATATATATATGAAAAAGTTTACAAAAAATAGGTCCTGAGACCTCATCTAAAGCACGTAGGATTTCAGTCAAAACCATCATACAAAATCTTGAAGCTGTCAGCATTTAGTATACATGTCTCATACACTATTGGTGCTCATGATAGCACATCACTACTCAAGCTACCCTATGTAGCAGCCTACTGAATCGACCCGATACTCCCGCTGTAGATCTTTGATATCTTGTTAGGAGGTCATCTATGTCAGCATCTAGGATATCGAGAGTCAACCTCTATAGGTTCTCCTCCAGCTCCCTAGTGATATCATCACCCTGTGGTACAAATCGGGCTCCAGCTCGCCTATCCAATAGAGATGCTCCTTCAGGTATCACTGCTCCAACATGTGCATGAGAATATACAAGCTTCGTCACTTAACATAAAAAATATAAAACTTTAAAAAACATAAAAACATTTTGTCCATTTTAGGGTTTATTGCTTCTCACTGATGTCACCCCACTATCTTCCAGGTGGGAGTGGTAGGTTAGGATCTCCTATGATGTTCGTTCCTACATAAGCATAGTCCTCAACCATGAACATCTGATCCTGTAGCCATCTGAAGAACGAATCACTGAACTTCACCCTTCCCCTACCCACTCCTGTGCAAGCCATGACCTGGACCCACCTCAGCATACAGGGGTCCTGTGCTCTCAAACTCCTGAAGGTCACCTGAGGCCTCATCTATGGAACCCACTCAAAGAAGAAGCAGGCTAAGAAGGAACCAAAGCTGAACTGCTTCAACTCTCCTTGCTGACTCTTAGTCAGTTGATCCTTGAAGATTGGAAGCAATACTTCTGCCCAGTTGAACACCATGGGTGCCATGGCCTCTATAGCATATAGACTGTGCGCCCTAGAATCATGGTGCACACTGTGACTCCCAACCACCCTCTACATGGTGAACAAAATGATTCGTAGGGCCCTAAATATCACTGCCTTGATGGGGATCTTCTTCCTCGATGTACCTGTCCCTAGTGCACAGTGTCGATTTATAAGCTCTCTGGTAGTAATGTCCCCGCCACGGGAACCTGTCAGTGAGATGGGGGCACCCCATCTCGAGAGACCAGTTAGGAAGTAGATGTCCTCTATCTCCACTATAAGTATATGAGCCCCCACCTCAAAATACTATTGTTTTGGATTCAACATCTGCAATATGTGTTCCAGTAATCGCTTGTGGGACACCATGCTTGGGGTCCAGAAGAACTTCAGGGTCCCACAGTCCTGTAATGTAGCAATACAACCTACATTTCTCTCAGCAGCAGCATCCTCATCATCATGTGTTCTTTCTTTCCATATCACCATGTTTTGAGCAACCTATACCTGCCAAAAACCATAATGGTATGCATTAGATTCATCCTTAAATCATTGAAAATCAAAACAATGAGTTTATTTTTCCCATGATATTAGTTTAATTTCTCCACAGTCCACATTGCCTATGCACCATTGGAGACAGGCGGTGGCATCGCCTATCCACTGTGTTATCGGCGCGGTTCTCAGGTGGTACCGCGTATCCCATAAGGGGTAGCCATGGTGCCCTCATTTTGGGTTTTAGGGATTTCCATATAGGCCCAAAACCCCACCAAATCTGAAAATAAATGCTATAAAATGAAAGATAAGGGTCTTAGCTATTACCTCCAATTGACGATGCTGAAAACAGATGGTGGAAACTCCTGGTATCAGCTGTGGAAGATCTGGCTAAGAAAATGCTCCAAGTGCTCTCTCCTAGAGGTAAATAGTGAAATGATTTAAATTTTTACTATTTACTTGACTTATATAGGCATTTTTGGGTCCGACTTACTATATTTTTGATATGAAATCATATTTTAGTCAAAGTTTATCAGTCGTAATCCCTTAATGCTGGTCTTAAATGCATTTAACACTTGTTTTTGAGTCGTCTGCAGGATAAGAGAACTTTAGTAAGAATCTTTGAAAGTTTTTTTATGGCTTTTTTGTACTTTCACAAAACAAAAAAGGTAGTTGAGTGTTTATTACGACACTTTGTCACGCTAGTTAAAATTTAGTATCAAAGTTCCGAGTCCATTTCAAGTTTCTTTCCAGGCTCGTAAAAATCAACATTGTGTAAAGAAGCATCATGGAGTCCTCTTTTCACCTCTTTTTTAGGCTCCTTAAACATGAAAAGGTCATCGAGTCTGTTTTCAATTCTTTCCTGGCTCGTAAAATAAGACATTGTGTAAAGAAACCTCATGGAGTTCTCTTTAAACTCTTTTCAGGCTCCCTAAATATGAAAAGATTGTAAAGCAATCTTGTCTTCTTCACGCTCGTTAAAGTATTTGAAGAGTCGTCCGTCCAATGGTAGGTTATCTCTTTTTCAGTTCGGATAGGACTATTTACGAAAAAGGAACACTCCAGCCAACCATGACTGGAAGAGTTCTCTAAGGTATGATTTTACACTTTTTCGGGCCTTAGAGACTAAATCATATGAAAAAGGACCCTTTTGGATTCTTCTTCCCTATTCATTCAGACTCTCTAAACATGAACGATACTGAGTTTTCTTTCAATGGACTCATCAAATTAAACATCGAGAGACCCATTTTGGGAATGAGCCCCTCCTCTCTCAAGTTTGTAAAACATATTCAAGTCTAGACTTGTCTTCTGACAAGCTATACCGAGTCTTTGTTACCGTCTTTGAACTCATAAAACCAAAAAGAGGCACTCATGAATCATGATGGGGGAAATGGGAAGGGAATCATCTTGTAAATAATGGCAGTTGTTTGTCGTTACCTTTGAACATGGAACTTGTCTGCACAATCATGTCAGTCAATTGGGTATTCAGCTGATCTCCATGATGATCCACTTTCATGAGTCATGTCAATCCTTTGAGTCTTTCAAAAGAACACATTTTCCACTATCACATTGTGTGTTTGTCCCATTCTGTCATGCTGCCAAGTATTTTTGTCATGCCACCCGATGTTCAAAGGGGATTTGAAGAATTTTTACCTCTGCAGTCTACACAGTCTTTGTGTCAGTATCTTTGAGTCAATCATATGGTTACCACATTCACATCATTCTAGAACTATGTTCCGAGTTTCATGTCGTCGATGTGGGACTCATCATGGCCCTCCTTCGACGAGACTATTCACGTCGACATCAACTCATTATCCGGGAAATAGTCTTAGAAACAATATTTGGTACCTTGAGATTTGTATGCCTTAATGACATATTCTCTCGCTCTAGACATAGGTTCACATCATTGACCTTTGATCGATAGAATCAACTGGGTGTTCAACATTAGGACATCTATTCACACTCAGTAGATTGTACTAGAGTACCTTGGGAATCATTGAAATTAATGGTGATCTCCCTAACACTCTTTTATGGTTCACATCATTGGTCAGTAATCAAGTGGTTTCTACCATGTTCGACTTCAGATCATTGCAATCACATGGATAGAATCGTACTTTTTGGAAGACAAGACGAAGACCTTGGGCATCTGTTTAAAAGCACTCATTGCTTTTTTCCCATGTTGCGATGGAGTTTTGTATATCTAGCATGGGTCCACATTTGTATGGTCATGGCTATGCTCAAATTTGCATATGTATGACATAGATCTACGTTGTATGTCTAGTAGCTATGTCCAATTTTGAGTCCTCTATCACATGGATCTACGTTGTATTCTAGTAGCCATGCTTGTTTATTCCTCTCATGGATCTACCTTGTATTGGTCTACAACCATGAGTTTTGTTACTTGTGTCTATGAGTCAACATATTGATGTACTACATATGCCTACTTGACGACATGCTCCAATCGAGCCAACATTTTCATCTCATGGCAACGACTTGTTCTCTCAAAGCTCTCGTTTATCGAATCCCTCTAAGACTCATGCTTTGGGGGGCATCATGTTATACCAAAATCTTGTCACCATCATGTGATAAGACATTTGACATACCTACTTGCCCTGAATCCCAGCTCTTGGAGTGGAAACTCATGATTTTTATCCATATTTCATGAAAATTCCCAGCACCGCGCTTTCCCCTTTATCCAGCAGTGGTACCCTTATTCACACCGCCCATCCCTTGTTTCCCATAATCGGTGCCACCACTTATGACTCTTAGTCCAGAAGCGGTTATTACCACAATCGCTATGTCATTGAAGGAGAAATGCGGTACCCTGGGTAAAAAGGGAAAATAGAAGTTTCTTGAGGCTTCTAGATGATAAGCCTCATGTCCTCCCTTATCCCTACTGTTGTGGGTCAGTTGAGCTCGAGATCCCTCATCTTAGAATCTTAGAGGCCACCTCACCCACTAATATCTCAACCTACTCTATCCATTAAAGCCTTATAAATATGAGCACATAGCCATTGTTGAGGGGAGAACACTTGAGGTATTGTTATGCTGTTGGATTGATTACTTAGCCCAAGATCATTTGGGAGAGCATAGAGAGCTAGAGTCGGAGCTTTTGGGGATGAGAATTCTTGGTTTCATGGAGATGCATGTCAACACTAAGCCTTGGTTGTAAAATTATTCATATTTCTTTATTTCTTTAATGCAAGTTGATTTCTGTCCCACATATGTTGTTGTTGTTTGATTTCACATATATGTTGTTAGATTCCTTAGTCACTAACATAGATTAGTAGATTATATTATGGTTGCTTTGATCTGTTTCATGTTGAGCTGATTGCAGGTACAGAGGGTGACTATCAAAGCATTGCATTTCAGGTATCTACGACGTCTAGGGATGTTCTTCAACCTCTATCCTCTATTTGTTTTGGATCTGAACCATTCAGAGCAGTGGAACTCCTTGCTGTCCACAGGAGGTGAAATATTCCAGCTAACAACCACCTAGAGTACCACCACTGCCACCACCTTTCGAAGGACACCCTCCCTCGAGCGGCCCACCTCCCTATGGAAATTTCAAAAATCAACAATATTTTCAACAAACTTCAGGGGAATCATCCATACCCATCTATCAATCAGCATATGGTCCTACTGGTCAGCAAATGCTATATCAGCACTACCAGTATCCACAACCAAATCAACAACTACCATTTTTGGCTACTTTCTATCTGTCAGATTTGTCAAGATTGATAAATGACCCCTCTTGTCCTGCCATTCCTGTAACGTTTCCTTCATATGTACCCAAGTTTGATGGTAAACCTAGTGAAGATCCAAAAAACCATGTGATGACATTTCACTTATGGTGTTCATCCAATTCTTTGATGGACGGTTCAATCCATCTAAGGATTTTTCAAAGAACCCTCACTGGTATTGCCACAAAGTGGTACATCGAGTTACCAAACCACTCTTTTTGGGACTTCAATGCCTTAGCAATGACATTTTTAACACACTTTCAATTTCTAATCCAATATGAAACAGATACATACGTTTTGACTTTGCTTCAAAAAACCACATCAACTCACATCTTTGATCATATCCATGAATGGAGACGAAGATGAAGGTTAATTAAGGCCCCCATTCCTGATTAGTTTCTTGATGATTGGTTTACAAAGTCTTTAATTCCACCTATTGCTAGAGATGTTTCCCTGGGAGGCATTGTTACTGAGGAGCAAGCCATTAGCCATGCTCAATACCTAGACTTGGTTTACTCCCAGTCAGGTGCTCTGTATGATCTAATCCCCCATGCTCCTCAACCTATAAGTGATCCATCAAGACCCGCAACTGAACCACCTGCTGATGGCATACTTAGTTCAGTTCAAATACAAACGATGGTGAAACCTTCCAAGAAACAAAATCAGGCCACCACTCCGTCAAATAAACTAGCACCATATACCAAACCTGCACCCTCTCTTGTTTCTTCCGCTAAAGTAAACATGATCCAATCAAATGAATATTCTAGTGGAAAGAAGAAAGGAAAAAATAAATACAAAAAAACTGATAATCAATAGGAAGGAAACAAAACACAAAACTCATATGTTGATTCAAAAGGTAAGTGAAAGGTAAAATTTCCTTGTTTAATCTGCGGAGGTGACCATTTTACAAAAGAATGTCCTTGTTGTGAGGAAGTTATTAAGTTTTTTAAAACTTCACCCACCCCAACAGGCTTGAAAGATCATTTCCCTTCCCAATAGCATTAATTGATCATAAGTCATTAAACAAAACTTCTTCCTCTACCAATGAAGTTCAAATGATGTCTAGTGAAACGGTTAATTTAAATACAAGAGCACATAGTTATGACCCTCCTCCGGAAAAGAAACTTGATGGTATTCCATCCAAAAAACCCTCAACTTCCACACCTCCTCCTAATAATGGTCTTTGTATTGAAAAACCTATACCAGAAGCAATTTTCTTTCCACCAAAGGGTACTCTCCATAAGTCCATAATCAATCCTAACACTCATGCCACCCAATATTATAATATTGTTGAAGATTTGGCCCAGGCACCCTATGCTATGTCAGCTTTCGAGGTACTTCAAACCTGCCCAACTCAATGGAAAAACTTGCTTACTGCCCTTGGAGCTATGGATCCCGAGAATAGTAATATCATCACATTCAAACTAGATGATTTCAAGATGACACTCTCACATCAGTTAGCTTTCCATATCACTACCAATATTGCTGGAAATACTATCCATCATACCGTTTTGGATGAGGGTTACTCTACATCAATTTTGTCTTTATCTTGCTAGAGAGCCATTGGATCTCTGAAAATCAACTGTTCACCTACCACTCTTAAGGCTTTTGATGGTCGTGGCTTTCAACCCTATGGATTACTACCAGCCATCCATGTTGAACTGGGGGGCTACCAGCCATCCATGTTGAACTGGGGGGCAAATCAATCTCCATTCATATTGAAGTCGTCGATGCTCCTTTGGATTACAACTTACTCCTAGGTCGTAACTAGTTTTATGCTATGCAAGTTGTAGCATCGACCATTTTTTGGATCTTCCAGTTCCCATTCCAAGGAAAGACTGTTATTGTTGATCAGTTAGATTTCATCACACCTAGTGCCATTACAAATGATGAAAATAGCGTTCCACTCCTGAATAGCCCACAGTAGAAGGACACTAGAGTAGGTCTTATCAAAGGTTCTTCACTAATGGGAGTCTTTCCCTCGTCTAATCCTCCTCCTGCTTCACAAACTTCATCTATTAACATGATTTCTACCTCTCATACAAACAAAGGCAAAGCGATTGTTGATGAATCAACATCCTTTTTATTAATTCTTGCACATGATCTAGGAACTAGGAATCAAAATCATCAAAGAATAATTAACAAATACTCATGAATTGGAAATAACTGGAATACCAAATAGGTTTCCTCTCTGTATATATTATAAACAATGAAAGGTTACAATTTCCGTGCATAGCAATGGCTTAACTCCATGAAGAATTCGAATACCTAAGGGACAATTCGAATTCAGTGAGTGAGTCTAGCTTAACTGAATCTTTGCCATGCAATCTCACTCAGTTAACCACTTGACCAAAACCCTAATTGACTCACCAACCCTAACTAAAGTTGGAGTACAATAAATGGCTGAATCTCAACTGAAGGAGATCAAACACATGTCATAGCAATCCAATCATCAAGTGCTAGTACTACATGACTCCAATAAACCCTGATGAGGTTAACTGAAGCTGAACTGACCATCAAAAGTTGGTGAAGGTGCCTTGTTCACTCCAGTTCATTAAAATAATAATAAATAATCATTAAATAATATATTTAATGAATGGAGGCACCTTAACTAACTGTAACTGATTGGTTGAACTGAAAGTAACCACCAGTTAGCAATTAGGTGCATTAATGTCACACAGATCACCCCTGGAGTGCTCCAGTTAGCCTGCTTGACTGTAGGTAGGCGTGGGAGTGACTGGGATGATGGTAATTAATGCTCCATTGATGTCAATTAAACTTAGGGTAGTGGTTTAACTAGGCCAATTTGACCGAAAGAGTGAGTATGATGGTAAATGTCTCCAACACTTTTCCCCTTTCAAGGAAGTTTACAATGCAATCCAATCTACCAGTGAGTCCCCCACCAATGACCACTTGTTGGTGGCCTCAGACCGCTATCACATGCCATATTGGCTTGAAAACCACTCCCCATCTCTAGATTATCTTTCACACACACTTCCTATGGATGAATCGATTATGGAAGTTATGTCATTAGACAAGATGCCTTGGTAATATTATCACCATAGATCTTCTTTCCTTCCCCCTTGCCATATGGTAGAAGACCACTTCACCTCTATGGTTTCATCTGATATAGTCCTCAACCCTCAATCTCTGATCCTCACTCGTAGTGTCGATTCTGAAGGAAACTTATGCAACATTACAAAAACTATGTATGTAGACATATCAGTGAAACCTGGTGTTCCGAAAAACATTTTCATTGAACAGAACTCTTCACCTGAAGAGGTTCAAACATACACAACCCTTTTTAAGGAATTTAGAGATGTCTTCGCATGGCCATATGAAGAAATGCCGGGGATTGATCCCTTTATTGTTGTTCATGAAATCAAAACTTACCCTGATGCCAAGCCCGTCCGTCAGAAACTACGACAGGTCCATCTAAGAAAAGCAGTCATTATTAAAGATGAAGTTGAGAAACTTCTTAGGGATGGTTTCATTTATCCTGTACCATTAAGTGAATGGGTATCCAACATAGTCCCTGTGAACAAAAAACAGGGTACTATTATGGTTTGTATCTATTTTAGGGATTTTAGTCGAGGTTGTCCAAAATACAACTTTCCCACTCCCTATATCGATCAAATAATCGATAACTGCCCCGGAAGCGTTATTTTTTCCTTTATGGATGGCTTCTCTAGCTATAATCAGATTGAGATTATTCCATTAGACCAACACAAGACAACATTCATTTTCCCTTAGGGAACATTTTCTTATCGTAAACTACCTTTCAGTTTAAAGAACACTGGTGCGACATTCCAACGTGCCATGTCATATGCTTTTCATGACATTAAACATGTTTTGGAACCCTATCTTGATGACCTGCCTACTCATTCCAAGCAGCTGGATATTCATGTCGATCATCCGAGAGTTGTGTTTCTTCGATGTCATCATTTTAATATTCATCTAAATCCCCATAAATGTGTTTTTTGTGTAGAATCTAGCTAACTTCTTGGTTTTATTATTTCCAAAGATGGAATCCACATAGATCCCTTGAAAATTGAAGCTATCTTAGCCCTACCTGCTCCCACAAACATAACTAAAATCCAAAGTTTGTAAGGGAAGGAAAACTTTCTATGTCATTTCAGCTACAATTATGCATAAAGGACACATCATTTCATGAGGTTCATCAAGAAAGATGCCCCTTTTATCTGGGATGATTTTGCGCAATGCACGTTTGATAATCTTAAACATGCACTTACCCATGCACCTTCCTTGTATGTGGCTGCATCCTTATCCACTATAGGCATGGTCCTTGTTCAAACAGATGAACATGACCAAGAACATGTGATTTACTACGCTAGTAAGAGTCTTCTCGACTCTAAAACTCGATACTCACATGTGGAGAAGCTTGCTCTGGCCACGGTCATCATGATCCAGAAGTTCTGTCATTATATTTTGCTCTACACCACCCACTATTTACATGGATTCCAACCCCATGTACTACGCTCTTACACGTCAAGTGCTTGGGGGAAAATACTCATGTTGGATCATGATTCTCTAAGATTTTGAGCTAGAATTCGCCAAAAGTACTTCCAAGTAGTCCCTCATTTTTGTAGAGCTTATATGTGACCTTCCCCGTACTACTAAGACTACAAATCCCTTTGATTCATTGCCCGATTAATAATTGTTTCTCATTAGCATGACTGATCCATGGTACGGAGATATCATTTTGTATCTCCAGACCTTACGATACCAGCCTACTACCTCTTGAGATGAACGTCGTCGCATTCGCCACCAGGTGAAAATCTATCTTATTCTGAATGATACCCTATATCACTGTGGTGTTGACTCTATCTTACGACATTGCCTTACACATGATGAGGCTAAGATCATTCTGCATGATTTCCATGCTGAAGCTTATGGCGGTCATCTCCCTAGGTTAGCTACTTCCTAGAAAATCTTGCATGTCGGGTATTTCTAGCCTTCTATTTTCAAAGATTGTATTGAAACAGTCAATAAATGCCCACCATGTCAAGTGTTTACTCCTAAGAAACAAACACATCTAGCTCTGCTTCATCTGATTGTAGTAGTTGGCCCCTTTGCAAAATGAGGCCTAGACTTCGTGCATTGTAGACCTACCTCAGCCGGGGTGCATGGCTACATTATTGTGGCCATGGACTATTTTACAAATGGGCTGAGGAATTGCCCACATATGCTGAATACTGCAAGACTGCTGCACTATTCTTATTCAATCATATCATTGCTAGATTCAGGATTCCGAAGGCCATTGTGACTGACCATGGGTCATATTTTCAAAACAACATGATGGCAAAGCTTAATGTAAAATTAGGGTTTCATCATGATAAATCTACACCATACTATCCTCAGGAAAATGGCTAGGTTGAGGCTATAAACAAAGTATTAAAAACAATGCTTTAGCGGATAGTAGGGATATCCAAGTCAAACTGGCATTTATAGATTTTCTCTACACTCTGGGCCTATAGGACTACTGTCAAAACTTCCACCAGTTTTACACCTTTCAAACAAGTATACAGACTGGAAGCTATTGTCCCAATAGAATTTGAAATCCCTTCTTTAAAATTTGTTGTGGAACTATTACCCAATACCACTATAGACGAAGAAAGATTCCTATACCTAAACAAACTTGATGAAACTCACGTGATGCTGCCTTAGCTAATGAGGTGCATAAACGAAGAATGAAAATACAATATGACAGGACTATCTAGCCCCATTCCTTCAGTGAAGGAGATCTGGTTTGGACCTATGACTAGAAGTATGACAAACTAGGGGCAGGAAAATTTGAGTCTATGTGGCATGGGCCCTATATTTTCAGTCGCTTTTTAGAGAACAGGACATATGAATTGGTTGATTACAATAGGATACCTTTGGGGGCGCATCGGAATGAGCTCTACCTCAAAAGATACTATGCCTAGGTCATCTAGCATAGAGTCTTTGTAAATATTGTTTATAGTTTGCTATGTGCCTTAAGATTTTAGAGGTGTGTCTTTTGTGTGATTTAAAATGTGTTTTTTTCATAAAACCCTACTTATGCATGTATTTTGTCTAATGGACAAATGACTTCCTTCATTGGTTTTGTTGATGGTGCTCATCCATATACTCTTAACCTTGCATCAGTACCTTGGGTATTGTACTCTCCTACAAGTGAGTTCGTGAGTTAATGGGGCTATTCTTTTAGGTCCCTCCACCAACAATCTGATAGAATACCATGTCATGATTGGATTGCTGATGAAAGCCCTAGCTAATGATGTAAGGGGAACTAGGGTTTACCTAGACTCTTAACTAGTTGTTCAGTAGCTTAACCGAGTCTATACCATTCAAAATACCATGCCTCTTCGTACTTTCTGAAGAGTTAGGTTGTTAGAGATTTATTTTGAGCAAGTTACATATCATCACATCCCGAGACACTTAAATGTTGTGGCAGATTCCCTAGCTAACTATGTCTTGGATTAGCATATTGCTCATACTTAAAAAGTCCATTTGAAAACATAAAAACGTGTATAAATTCATAAGTAAATCAATCATTCCACGCATCACATTTTCCACACACAACTGTAAATATAAAAGTCTGTCATATATATATATATAAGTTGTAGCACTGAGATACAAAATTTGGGTTGAAGCATCTCTAGCTTTCAGTGCCCGTTTAGGACCATAAAAAGGTCAGAATACATGTACATAGGGAAAAATCTGAAGCTTCGAATCTTTCAGTAATACGTATACAAAAAATGATAGTCAAGGCAGACTAATCCTCTTGGTGCTCATGGTAGCACGTAATGGCTTGGGCCACTCTACGAAGTAGTTTCGAGAACCGTCTGGAGACACCAATGGTATGGCACTAATAATGCCTGGGAACCTCATCAGTGGTCATGTCAGGTGTTAGGTCATGTTTTTGGTTTTCATCTTTTAACACTCTTGTTTAAGTTTTGATGCTTGGATTTATTCATTACTCCTAAAAAAATTTGTTGATTGGGATAGTTTGAATTTTTCCCCTTTAGCTTTCATGTTATTTGATTTCTTAGTTTTTTTTTACAAATTTTGGTCGGATTTCATAGTTAGAGGGCTTATAGAATGCTTATATGGATTAAAAGGTCTTAAAAATAACATAAAAGCTTGTTTAAAGGTCTTAAACCAAGTCTAAACCCTTATCATAAGTTTAATTTTTGAAAATCATTATCTCAGACTTTCTTGTAGCGCAAGCCAAAAACAAATGCACACATGCGCTACAAGAAATTCGCACAAGTCAAAAATCATCATTTCTGGTTTAGTTTTCTATGGAATTCTCACCCATAAAATCTCAATCATACTAAGTGATGGATTTGATATGTGTTTCTTTTAGAATAATCACTGTGACAGGTGTAAATATCATCATGAGGGCGAATCGTGGCGGTTTCTTACAGAGATGATGCGATAATGATAGCAGACCATAATCAGACAAAGGAATTTTGAATCACCTATTCCCTAAAGTGCACATAGAATAGGTGAAGGTTGTGGCGAAAAATCAGCACTTGGTAATCGAAATTTTGAAACAGAGCGAAAATTAGGGCTTTCAAGAGTAGTTGTCTAGAGCTATCAAAGTGGTCAGAGAAGATTGGGACATGCAATTCGATGCCTAACAGTTAAGAGAACAAGATTCCAACAGCTGGATTAGTCATTTTAATAGGTAGGCTGCGAACTGATTACCAAGGTTCATAAATTTGGGGTTTTCTCTAAACAGAGGATTAATGACTGAATTGATGGCAGATTATTAGTTTCTAAGCCTAATTGATACTAAATGATGGATTCCCAGTCATTGTATTAAAGTATTTACCAGCTTAAATGAAAAGAGTTCAATTTAGGGTTTTTAGGGTTCCCCTATATGGTATTGTCTGTCAGTTTATCAAAATTTGAAGACAGTCAGAGTGTGTTTTACTGACAGAAGCTATTTGACAATAGTTCAAAATTAAAAAGAGTGGTAATACTAATAGGGCAGAACCCTTAGACTTAAGTTGGGTTCAAAACTTTCCATATTGTACACAATTTTTTGCAGAAGCAGGGTGGTTAGTGTTCTTTGAAAAGATTGAAGGTTATCACTCGGAGGTTTCTTACAAATTTGATCAATGTTTAGACAAGGATGTAGTGTCTCTTGATACTTGGAAGTTTAAACTGACCAGGGAGTTACTAGCAGAAGCAACAGGAATTTTGGATTAGAGAGAATTCTGGTTCAAAAAGGTGCCCTTCACTTTTGATGCTCAGAGATATCTACTTCTAGGTGTAGTAGCAGATTGGGGAAAGGGTGTACCTATTCACAAGTTTGAACCTGAGTGGATAAAGCCTATTAAAATCTTACAAAGCTATATCACCTGTGAGGAGAGATTTTCTTTTGTGTTTAAGTATCATTTTAGATTCCTTCAACATCTTAGTGATGAATCCAAAATGAATCTCCCTTTCTTATTTTTAAAAAGTTTACAGAAGATGTCAAGTAGGGTGAAAGAACATCAGAATCATACAAAACAATCAATTTTTCACCATGGGCTCATAAAACTTATCATAAGTATTGTATTGCAGAAAAAAAAGAGAAGACATGGGAACACTTCTTATTTTGGTTAGGTTTCAAAACTAAGAAGGAGGAGCAGTCTCAGAAGAGATAGTTAGATAAGGGTCATATTTTGATCAAGAAACTTAAAAAGAAGGTCATAGTCAAAGATGAAGAAGCTAATAAACCAGGAAAAGCTTCAAATTAGGAAAATGAAAACATTGAACTTGGACATCGAATTAATGTTGAGGAAAGAAGAGTTTCAAAGTTAGAGATGAAGGAAGTTGAGCCAGTGGAAGATGTTTTACCTGCAGAATCAAATCAAGGTGTAAAGGAACATGTTAAGGAGCAGAAGCATAGCCCTATTACAGTACTTTCTAAAGAGGATGGAAAATACTTATTTGATGAGGCTAGGGTTCCTACTACTGATGAAACTAGGGTTTATTCTAAACAAGAAATACACAGCCATTTTGAAGAGGAGATAGTGTCACGAAAGAAAAGAATGAAGGTTGTTGAATTAACTTCAATAAATCATCAAGGGAAGGTTCTGAAAATGTTAGGAGAGGTTGGAGCAGTCTGGAGACCCAAGACAAGGCCAAAGAACAAGCTTAGGTTAAATATCAAGAAGCTATTAAATCCCAAACGGGCTGAGAAAAAGGTTATAGTAATAGAAGATTCATCATCTCAAGAGAAATTGGGAGATACTGAAGATGACAACAAAGAATTTATGAAGGGTAAAAAACAATAATTTCAAAAGAAAAACCATTCTTCACTGATTCTAAGATCTCAGACATTTTCATGGAGGTTTGAAATAAGATGATTCAAGAACATCAGCAAAATGATATAAAGAGTTCTTATATGGAGAAAAACGAGGAAATTGAAGAAGTTCACTGCAATGTTGAAGCTGAAAAACATCCAGAGATTCCTGTGACCTTCACAAAGCTTATGAAGGAGGATGAAGAAATATACAAGAAGCTGAAAATCCCATGGGCACCAGAAGGGATGCAACCAATATCAGAAAGTAAATGTATTGATTTTGAAAAGGAAAATATGCAAAGGAGCATTAAGCAATACAAGCGTCAAATTGAATATATGCATGAAACTAATGATGGATTAGTTACTGCAAATAGGAGACTTAGAGAAGACTTGGAAGAAGTGGACAGTCACTACCAGGAATTGATTGTAGTTTCTAAAGAAGCTCTTAAAAGAAAAAGACAAACAGAGAATCAGTTTATAGAGCTAAGGAAAACTATCCAGGAGCTGACATAGCAGAATGAGGAGTTAACAAAGAGAGTTGCAGACTTGGAAGCAAACCACCTGAAAGCTAGAAGAAAAGCTCAGGCTTTGGAGGGAATTGCTCTATTAGCTGAAGCACCAAAAGACTTGTAAAGTTCTTTAAGAAGAGCAGTTATTAGTTAGTTTGAAAAGTTATTTTATTTTTGTGTAATGATAGTTTATATTGAACAATTCCATAGATGACATAAAAGTAGATAGGGTTCAGTTATGCAACTGTTTTTGAAGGAACAAGATAAATGTAAGTCAAAGAAAGGACCAAGGGTTCGATTTTTGTTGCAAGGGCAGGCTATCAAGCTCTGGTTTATGAGATAAGTGTAAATACTCTTATGTGTTTTTGATGATTGAATTATGAAATATATGCAACCATATGACCTTTATATTATTGACTGGTTTCATTTCTAATTTGTGTTAATTACTTAGTTGGTATATTCATTTCTTGTTTAAGGTTTTTATGCTTGAAATGCTTGCTAACTGTGGGTGAAACTCAATACTATGTTTATTCTGTTTGGATTATGGTTTATATATTATGCATCTTAGTCATTCAAATGCTCATGATTTAGTTTTTTCTTTGGTCTTATGACTTTTTGCCCTCTTGTCTTCAAACTGTACAACCAAAACCCTAGAATACCTATTTTACTTAATTGATTTATTGAGATTGTGTTGGCTTGTTCTTATGTAGTCTGAGAACAATTTCTGACACTAACATCTTTGGCGCCGTTGCTAGGGACGAAGTTGAAAACCTATTTTTCCCTTGGATAGTTATCATTTCACTGGTTTTGAGAGGTGAACTTAAACCCAACAAATTTAAAAGACTACTTTTCACCAGTATTTCACAGTGGCTACTAAGGGAGTTGGAACAAGAAATAGACCTAGTTCACCTTTACAACTGGGTGTCTCAGACCTAGAACAAATATTCAAAACAGCTAGGAATATCAGAATATATTAGTCATCACCAACCATATGTAACCTTGATCAGTTAGATATTTCATCACCATTTTCTGTTCTGAAGGGAGAAGAACAAGAGTCATCTTGGTTGAAGCCTACAATTCTTGTTAGTAATTTCCAAGTTTTCACTGATCCTCAATCTTTTAAGAGAGCAAAGACTATATCTCCTTGAAAAATCCCTTTATTTCACCTCAAAGTTGTTAAAACTCCATTTTAGCCAAGTTCTAGTCAAGTCTTTCCATCACCTAAACTAAACAACTTAAAGATGGCAGCCCAAAATCAGCCATTAGACATGATGGACTGAATGGTGGCAGCTAGGTATGCACCTTTAGTTTTTCCTCAGCCTTTGAATGCACTTCCTGGGGGTGATTACCAAAAATACCTGCCTAGGTTTAATGGACAAGGTGAAACCACAGCTAAGGAGCATTGGGATGCATTTCTCGGCTATGCTGATAATCAGAATATTGAGGCAAAGGATTTGTGGATGAGGATGTTCCTATAGAGTCTTGATGGAGAGGTTAGAAAATGGTTCAGGGAGTTACCTACAAATTCCATTACTATAATAGAAGAATTTTAGGATCTTTTCATGAGACAGTGGGGTGATACCAAGGATTGCACATATTACATTACTGAGTTTGGAGCCCTTATAAGCAAGAAGGATGAAACCATAGCTGATTTTTTAAAGAGATTCAATAAAATGTATGGCATAAATCCTGCAGAGATAAAACCTTCATAAACATCTGCAAAACTCACTTATGCCAATGCTTTTGATCATGAATTTTCCCTACTTTTAAGAGAAAGAAGACCTGTTACTTTACTAAACATGCAGGATGCAACATTAGAAATGAAGTCTAATATATTAGCTTCTAATAGATTGACGGAAAACACATCTCAACAGATATATGACAGGAAGGGTAAGAAAGAGGCAGCTCCAGGGGTTTCAACATCCCACTCTACAGAAGGTAAAATTGATGAGATGGACAAACTAGTAAAGATCCTGACAACAAAATTAAACAAGTTGGAACTAGAGAAAAATTCACTGTAAACCTGTTCAAGAAGGAGACATAAACCCTAATAATCCAAATCAATTCAGAAGATAGTTTGTGCCTCATTGCATTCCCAGAGAGAGAAGAAATAATGATGTACAGTGAGAAAGGAGAGAAACTAAGGATCAAAAAGTGCCACCACCACTTTAGAATAATGTAGTTGATGAAGAAGAAATTGAAGAGTAGTTTTCTTTGAGGATACAGATCAGGATATGAATTATTTTGGGGAACAATTGACTGAAGGTTTTGTGACTGAAGAAGATTTTTTAAACTCAAAATATTATGATGCTGATTTGTTTGAAATAGAAAATGATTTGAATCTTGAAGTGACTGCTGTAACTATTGATACATATCAGACTGAGCCAAAGAAAACTTTAAATTTGAGGTCAGGTCCAAAGCAAGTAGCTCAAAATCCAAAGAAAAAGGTAGTTCTGCCTCCTAAATAGAAGTATGATCCTGTGTTAGAGAAAAAACAAAATCAGGATAAACAAAAGAAGAATGTGGAAGTTGAAGAGGTAAATAAAAGTATGCAGAATTTTAACCTGGAAAATGAATTAGGCAAAATCAAGATCCCTATTCCTTTCACCGAGTTGATGAAGAATTGTTCTTATAAAAATTCAGTTTTGAAAATGATTGGTTCAGCAAACAGTCAACTTCCTTCTGACACAGTGAATCTACAAGAAGAAAGTCCTAATATCTTTATTGGGTCAGCCTTGGTAGAAAAAACTGAAAATGAAGCAGGTGCATCACCTCCTTTTTACATCACACTAACTATTGATGAACAGATGATACATAATTGTCTTTTGGATTCAGGAGCATCACATAACCTAATACCAAAAGCTATCATGGAGGCTTTAGGTTTGAGTATAACAAAACCTTATAATGATTTGTATGCTTTTGATTCATGAGCTGTAAAATGTTTAGGAGTGATTAAAGATATGGTTGTCAGTTTAGCTCAGCTATCAATGAAGAGTGTGATTATGGATGTGGTAGTAGCAGACATTACACCTAAGTTTGGACAACTCCTCTCTAGATCTTGGGCCAAGAAGGTTGGTGGAACTCTACAAATGGATTTAACAAATGCCACCATTCCTGTATTTGGAGGAGAAAACATAAGGTTATATAGAGAGTTACAATTTGCCTATATTGTGACAGATGACAAGAACCCTACAAATCATCCCTTGTATGTTGTTGACAAGGATTTGGGTACTTGTATGTTGCATTTTAGTGATGATGATAATATTTTTGGTTTATTACAGGTTGAAAAAGAAAAGCCAGTTAAATGCACTAGGGAACAAGAACATGAACTTTGACAATTATACTTTGATGGATCATCATGTAAGGAGGTGCTGGAGCAGGGGTTCTTCTAATATCTCCTGGTAGTGAAATAGTAAAGTTAATGTATAAATTGGAATTTATTACCACCAATAATACTGCAGAATATGAAGCCTTGTTGTTGGGTTTGAAAGCTGCAAAAGATTTAGGCATTCAGCAAATTTATGTATATGGCGACTCCGAGTTGGTTGTTCAGCAGGTGAGGAACAACTATCAAGTAAAACAAGATTTGCTGAAAGTGTACTGTAATGAAGTATGGGATATGATAGACAATTATTTTGTGGCTTTTAATATCACTTATATTCCTAGGGATCATAACCAAACTGCTGATTCTCTTGGCCTAGCAGCCACACATTTCAGGATTCCCAAAATAACACAGCCAAAGTATCCTATTGAGTTTAGGTACAGACCTTCTGTGCCTGATAATGTAAAGCAGTGAAATTTTTTTGAAGATGACATTGAAATAAAAAGGTTTTTCGAGGTGATGGGTGAGTTTTCCAATTCCCTAATTGATCAAGAACAAGATGATGAGGTTGATGATTTTGAAGATATTGCAGAAAATGAGATTGTTGGTCACAAGATTATTGAACTTAAAAGTAATTTTATTCCTAAAGGTTTAGTGCCATTAGAGAGAATATTTTCAAAGGATGACACACCTTTAAAACCTGTTGTACACTCTTCAGAAGAAAATGTAGTGGACTATAATATTGGCACCCCTAAACATCCTAGAATGGTGAAGATTTCAAAAGCACTCACAACAAAACAGAGGAACAGGTACATTAAGTTGTTAAAAGAGTATGTTGGTGTTTTTGCTTGTTCATATGAAGATTTGAAAACATATGATACTGGAATTATACAGCATAAAGTGCCTTTAAAACCAAATGTTAAACCTTTCAAACAGAAATTAAGGAGGATAAATCCAGCTTTGTTTCCTGTTATTGAAAAGGAGGTGAAAAATTTATTAGATGCTAAGATCATTGTTCCCCTCAGGTATTCTTCATGGGTTGCCAATTTAGTTCCTGTCAGGAAAAACAATGGTGAAATCAGACTGTGTGTTGATTTTAGAAATCTGAATAGGTCTTCATTGAAGGATAATTACCCTTTGCCAAAAATAGAACAAATATTGCAGAAGGTAGTTGGTGTACAAAGAATTTATATGGTTGATGGTTTTTTAGGTTATAATCAAATTGCCTTGTATCCTGATGATAAAGAAAAAACAACTTTTACTACTCCCTGGGGAACTTTCATGTATGATAAAATGCCTTTTTGATTAATGAATGTTGGAGCAACATTTCAAAGAGCTATGGACATAGCCTTTGTAGGGGAAAGAGATAAGTTTGTAGTGATTTACTTAGATGATATTACAGTGTTTTCACAATCAGATGATGAGCAACTAAAACATTTAAAACAAACTTTTCTAAAATGTAGAAAAAATGGTTTATCTCTTAATCCAAAGAAATCACATTTAGTTTCAACTGATGGCATAAGGATTGATCCAGAAAGGGTGAAAGCAATACTGAAAATAAGTTTACCAAGGAGCAAGAAGGATGTACAATCTTTCATTAGTAAAATCAATTTTCTGCGTTGGTTCATACTAAATTTTGCTGAGACTATCAAACAGATTACAACCATTTTGAAGAAAGATCAGGAGGTCAAGTGGACTACAAAAGCAAAAAACTCATTTGAAAAAATTAAGATGGATCTTACTGAAGATCCAGTATTAGTAAGTCCATATTTTACAAAGGAATTTCTAACTTTTTCTTTTGCATCTGAAGATACATTGGATGTTGTTTTATTACAGAAGAATAAGGATGGTCTTGAATAGCCCATTGCATTTTCAGCAAAACTCTTAGAGATTCAGAGTTAAAATACATCATTTTAGAGAAGTGGGCTTACTCATTGGTAAAAGCTTTGAAGTTTTTCAGAATTTATGTCTTGCATTCCAAGGTTATTGCTTATGTGCCTAATGCTGCTATAAAGGATGTTTTGACTCAGCCTGAAAGTGAGGGAAAAAGAGGGAAGTGGATTGCCAAAATCATGGAATATGATGTGGATATTAGACCTACAAAGCTAGTAAAGGGACAAGGTTTATCTAAATTGCTAGCTGATTCAAATTGCCAATATTTAGGTCTACATCTCATGGTAGAACAACCAGCATAGGAAGAAATTCAAGTAGAGCAGGAGAAAGAAAAGATTATGGATCATTATGCAGAATCCACATGGTATGCAGATATTGTGCATTTTCTTTTGTACTTGCAATGTCCAGAACATTTAGACAAGAAAGCTGCTAGGTCTTTGAAATTGAAAACTACTAAATATTGTTTCATAGAACAGTAGCTGTTTTAGAAAGATCCAGGAGGTATTTTGCTCAGATGTTTTGATAAACCAGAAATTGAAGGAGTAATCTCTAAATACCATGAAGATGCTCGTGAGGGACATAAGTATTGGAAGGAAACAGCATATAAAATTCTAAGGGCAGGATACTATTGGCCTTCCTTATTCTCAGATGTATATCAGCAGGTAAGAGCATGTATCCCTTGTCAGAAATGTGCTGGTAAACAAAATTTGATGTCATTACCTTAAAAATCAATTGTATTTTATGTATAAATTCAGGCCAGCAATAGATTAATTTTACCCACAACAATTAACAATTGATCATGCAAAATTGCTAACAAAAGAGACTGAATATGGAGCTGTAACACAAAATTATATTAACTGAGTTTACAATAGCCAACCCTATAATAACATAGGCTGCTGAATAAATAGAATGCATGAGGAAATTGAATTCATGAGGAAGCATCCAAATATAGCATAAAGCAGGCTTACCAAAAATAGGCAAATCCCCCATAGGTGTAAAAAGCTGATCCCAAATCTGTCATGGAGCTCACGAATTGGAAAAAAATCTTAGGCAAGCTAAAGAGGTGTGGAATGGCAGCTCATACATGCTTTTTCATGGAGAAAAGAGTTGAGGATGAAGAGGGCAAAAAAATAGTTCACCTCACCTAGTCTATCTTTCCCATGTGCCTTAAAACACTGAAAAAGCAGGCAATAAAGTAGAAAAAGCAGATAGGCACCTAGGAGGCCAGGAATAAAGCAGATTTGATTCCTATGGCTTTCCCAAGTGCTACATTATTCAAATATGGCAAGTTTGACCTCTATGGATAGGCAATTAGTAACTTGCACAAGGTGGGACACATGAACTAGGCAAATAAGACAAAAATAAATGAATTAATGTCTAAGTGGGTAAACTATGGGTTGATTATTCTAAAACCCCCCTCCTTAAGCCTGAATTTATGAGTAATAAATCAAAAATATAGGGCCTAGCAACAAGGCTTAGTCACCCTTTTACATACTGCATGTCCATTTAAAACAAGAAAAGAGGCAAAACCAACTTGGGAAAATCCTCCCTTAAACATGGACTGTAAAACAAAATTGTAGAATCTTGTCTCCACTCATGCTTTTACGGCATGATCAGCAATCCCCAGCAGTGATTTGAGATTGCTGAAGGTCTTCTCACAAAATGCTTTGGTGAAGATATCAGCTACTTGTTCTGAAGATGAACAGAAGAGTAGGTGAATGGTGCCATCATGCACAAGCTCTCTGATGTAGTGCATGTGAATCTCAATGTGTCTGGTTCTCTGCTTCTGAACTGGATCCTTGCATATTTGAATGGTACTCTTGTTATCATAGTAGATAGTAGTTGAGTACTCAGGTTCGAAACCACACTCTCCAAGTAAACCCTGCAACCATAAACACTGAGTTGTTGCATTAACAACTCCTCTGTACTCAGCTTCTATAGATGAGAGTGCAATGGCACTTTGTTTCTTGCTTGACCAGTTGATTGGCCCTTCTACAAGCATGAACACATAACCTGAAGTGGAATTTCTGTCTGTGCTATCACCTGCCCAATCACTGTCAGTAAATCCAATCAACTCAAGATCAGATTTGGCTTTATAAAAGATCCCATGTGTCCTTGTTCCCTGAACAAAGTTAAGGATCCTTTTGGCTGCTTTCCAATGGATCTCTTGAGGCTGATCCATATATCTAGAAGCCACACTTAATGCATAACAAATATCAGTTCTAGTATGTGTAAGATACAACAAACATCCTATCAATTGTCTATACAGAGTATTGTTTACCATCGGTGAAGAATCAACTTCTTCCAGCTTCACTCTTGAAAGGAAAGGAGTTTTGCTTGCTTTGCAATCTTGCACTCTGAATTTGATCAGCAAATCCAAGGCATATTTCGAATGGTGCACCTTGATTCCAGCTTTGGTTTGAGCAATCTCAAGCCCCAGAAATTGACTTAAGAGCCCCAAATTTGTCATGGAGAAGGCTTGGTTCATAGCTCCTTTTAAGGAAGCAATCTTAGCCTGTGAGCTTCCTGTAATGAAGAGGTCATCAACATATAACACAATGATCATTAATGAACCATTAACTAACTTCAAATATACATTCAGATCTGATTTGCACCGAACAAAATTCAGAGATAGCAAGAAGCTATCTATCTTGGCATACCAAGCCCTGGGGGCTTGCTTTAGCCCATACAATGACTTTCTCAACCTGCACACAAGAGAAGGGTTAGTAGGAAAACCTTGAGGTTGCTGCATATATATCTCCTCAGTGAGATCTCCATTCAGGAAGGCACACTTTACATCCATATGATGTACCTCCCATTGCCTTGAGGCTGCAATGGCTAGAACTAGCCTGATGGAATCCATCTTTGCCACTGGGGAAAAGGTCTCATTGTAATCGATGCCATGAACCTGTGAGTAAACTTTGGCTACCAATATAGCCTTTTACTTCAGTGGTGAACCATCAGCAGCAAATTTGGTCTTATAGAGCCACTTACACTGGACTAACTTTCTTCCTGGAGGAAGATCCACTAGCTCCCATGTGTTGCTCTTCTGGAGTGAGCTGAACTCCTCCTTCATGGCTGTTTGCCATCTTGGATCTCCTGCTACTTCTTCATATGTTTGAGGATTATACTCCACCATCAAATAGCATTTTTAAGCAAACATAGGATCCTTCATGCACAGACCACTCTCAAATTGAGATCTAGTCCTTCTTGGGTCATTGGGATCCCCAGCTAGCTCTCCTACTGCATGTAGTGTCTTGGCTGCCCATTTTGGCCTTGTGGGGCTGTTTGGGTCTGAAATAAACTCATATCCATCAGAAAAATCAGAATCAGCATGTTCAACAAACTCTTTACTTACTTCTTGAGGTTCAGGTGGTGAAGAGGCTTCACCAACTTCCACTGCTGCAAGGGGTTCTTCTTCAAACTGAACACACCTTTCGATGAAGGCTTTGTTTGTGCTCAAATTTATAAACTTGTACCCTTTTCAATCTTCAAAGTATCCAAGAAAAAGACACTCTTGGCTTTGGGGCTGCAAAGCCTTCCTCTTCTCTGTTGGAATCCTGGCCCATGTCTTTGAGCCAAAAATCCTGAAATGGGTCACATCTGGCTTGTGCCAACTCCATGCTTCGAAGGGAGTCATACCATCAAGTTGTTTGTGAGGCACCCTATTCTGGATATAGGCTGCACAGTTGATAGCTTCGGCCCAATACTTTGGTGGCAAATTTTTGGCCTCCATCATGCATGTTTCCATCTCCTTCAGTGATCTGTTCTTCCTCTCTGCAACACCATTCTACTGTGGTGTGCAGGGGATAGAATGATGCATATGAATACCTGCATCTGCACAATAGTTAATAAACTTAGACTTGACATACTCACCACCATTTTCAGATCTGAGTGCCTTGAGTTTCCTTCCACACTCGTTTTCAACCAAAGCCTTAAAGACCTTGAATAGGCCAAAAACTTCAGACTTGTGTTTCATGAAGTGAACCCAACAATATCTGGAAAAATCATCAATAAAGGTCAGTGCATATTTGGCCTAACTCATGTACATATGAGGGAATGGGCCAGCAACATCACTATGAATCAGCTCGAAGGGTGCAGAGGTTCTCTCATGACTAGCTTTCTCAAATTTATGCTCTGGGTGTTTTCCCAGGATACAACCTTGGCAGACTCCTTTGGAAAATTTTATCTTGGGCAACCCTATGACCATTTATTTCTCACTAATATCAGATAGATACTTGTAATTAAGGTGGCCAAATCTTTCATGCCATAGCTTGCTAGCTTCATTAGCATGGATAAGAAGAGCAGAGGGGTTTGAGTAGGGTAGGAAGTGTGAGAACATGTATACCTTTTGAGCATGATTTGCAACTCCTTTTGCAATGACTCTACCACTGAGATCTCTATGATCTCAACTTCATCGGGGGAGAATATGACCTTCTTAGGAGACCCAGTGTGGGTCATCTGGTACACTGATAGGAGGTTGGAGGTGAGACCAGGGACATACAGCACATTGTTGAACTGACCATGTTCAAGATCTATCCTTCCTTTGCACATGCTTTCAGTGAGAGAGTCATCTCCCAGTATAATAGATGGTCCTTTCGACTTGTCCAGTGAGGAGAAGGCCTCCTTAGTTGAAACCATGTGTCTTGAAGCTCTAGAATCAATGATAAAACTGGGTGAGCTTGATGTGCCAGCAACTAGAGCATGAACTCTCTCTGTCATCTGAACTTGATCCTCCTTCTCTCTTCTTTGAGATTTCTGGAAGGGAGATGCCATTCTTCTCTAGGAGTTGAGTTAGCATATCTATCTGCTTCTTCATACAAGAGCTTTCAGTATGATTGCCCTTATTGCAGTATGAGCACTTGTTCATTTCACCTTTGTTTTTCTTCTTCTGGGTATTTTTCTTGGGACCTTGTTGATCCTCCGGAGACTGCTTCTTGTCTCTCTTTTGCTCAGGTGGCTTTTTAGCTTTATTTTTGCTTTTTGAATCCATTAGAGGAATTTTGTGGTCTAAAATGGGCCTCCTAAGGAAAATAATAAAATAATAGTTAAAATAATAAAATAATAGTTAAAATAATAAAATAATATTGATTAATTTTGGTGGAAGAAACAAAAAAACTACTTTTTGTGTTCATATTTTTGACATATCTCCCTATGTTTTTACTCAAATTTTGATCGGGAGAACTCGTTGGATGCCGAATTTAATTCTGCATCCAACGAGTACCCACACTGCATACTTTTGATGGACCCCGCTACCCCAAAAAGAAGTACCTGAAAAAACGTGATGATGATGTCATCATCATGTTTTTTCAGGTATTTCTTGTTTTTGGGGTAGTGGAGTTCATCAAAAGTATGTAGTGTGGGTACTCGTTGGATGCGGAATCAAATTCCACATCCAACGAGCTCTCCCGATCGAAATTTGATTAAAAACACAATGAGATATGTCGAAAATACGAACAAAAAAAGTAGTTTTTTTTAATGACAAATATGTCAATTCAACCATTATGGTTGACTTATTTTATTGAAATTCTATTGGTCTTGAATTCCAACTCACAAAAAATTTTTTGGCACGTTTTCTTATAAGGCCCATTTTAGACCCCAAATTTCCTCTAATGCACCCTTGAATCTCCAGCAATCAAAGCTTGATCTTTGGATAATTTGATGGTGCCCATCATCACCAGCTTGTCTTGTTCTTGTGTGAGAGATTCCATGAAATATGCAAGGCTAGGCATCTTCCAGGTTTGAACTGTGAGTTTTGTGGCATAGAAGGTCGAAACAAAGACTGAGTAGTCAGGTCCTAGCTTCGAGAGGATGGCCAATACAAGCTGATCATCTTTCTTTTCAATACCACACTGCTTCAACTACAAAACTAGTGCTTTGAACTTGGAGAAATATAGCTGCAGGGATTCAAAGCTATTGGGACTCAGAGAAATCAGCTCATTCTCGATCTGATGTCCCCTGATCTCATCTGTATTTCCAAAAAGATCAGATATCTTCTCCCATACTTGATCCGGTGAAGTTAATCCATCGAGATGGAAAAGGAGGTCTCGGGAAATATTGAGACATAGGAGGCCATAGGCCTCATCTCTCCGATTGTGCCATTTTATCTTCTTTGCAGCAGCATTGGGCTTTGCTTCTGTAGCCATTGTCACCCTATAGAGTCCTTTCGCTCTCAACAGGATTTCCATCTTTGCCTTCCATTCAAAATAGATGAAGGGAGTCAAGATAGTTTTCTGTGAATCCATAGCTTTAGAAAATCTGTCCCGGCTGTCAGTAGAAGGCTTCTAGTCTTTGATGTCAAACCTGCAAAACAATTTTTGAAGGAGAGTAACAACCTATAATGGATCTGATACCATGTAGAAATTCAGGCCAGCAATAGATTAATTTTACCCACAACAATTAACAATTGATCATGCAAAA
Organism: Pseudotsuga menziesii; assembly: GCA_001517045.1. NCBI lineage: Eukaryota > Viridiplantae > Streptophyta > Pinopsida > Pinales > Pinaceae > Pseudotsuga > Pseudotsuga menziesii. Next base: position 203,439 of record LPNX011174407.1, on the reverse strand, counting down.
TTGCTAACAAAAGAGACTGAATATGGAGCTGTAACACAAAATTATATTAACTGAGTGTACAATAGCCAACTCTGTAATAACATAGGCTTCTGAATAAATAGAATACAAGATGAAATCAAATGCATGAGGAAGCATCCAAATCTAGCATAAAGCAGGCTTACCAAAAATAGGCAAATCCCCCATAGGTGTAAAAAGCTGATCCCAAATCTGTCATGGAGCTCACGAATTGGAAAAAGCGCTTAGGTAAGATAAATAGGTGTGGAATGGCAGCTCATACATGCTTTTTCATGGAGAAAAGAGAGGAGGATGACGAGGACAAAAAACTAGTTCACCTCACCTAGTCTAGCTTTCCCATGTGCCTTAAAACACTGAAAAAGAAGGCAATAAAGCAGAAAAAGTAGATAGGCACCTAGGAGGCCAGGAATAAAGTAGATTTGATTCCTAAGGCTTTCCCAAGCGCTACATGAGTCAAATATGGCAAGTTTGACCTCTATGGATAGGCAATTAGCAACTTGCACAAGGTGGGACACATGAACTAGGCAAATAAGACAAAAATAAATGAATTAATGTCTAAGTGGGTAAACTATGGGTTGATTATTCTAATAGTTTATGCCCCTTTTCAGCAATGGGGTTTGGATTTCATAGGAGATATAAATCCATCTTCTTCAGGGCAACACAAGTGGATTTTGAATGCTACAAATTTCTTTACTAAGTGGGTAGAAACTATTCCCACAAGGAATGCCACAGATAAGGTGATAATAGATTTTATTGAAGAAAATATTCTTAGTAGATTTGGATGTCCATAGAAATTATTGACTGATAATGCTAAAGCTTTTAAATCTAACGCTATGGTGGCATTTTCTGAAAAGAATGGTATCATGTTCAAACACTCAACTCCTTATTATCCTCAGGGGAATGGGTTAGCTGATTCATCAAATAAGAATATTATTTAGAGTATCAGGAATTTATTGAAGCAGAATAAACGATCATGGGATTATATGTTAAAATATGCATTATGGGAAGATAGAATAACAGGCAAAAAAGCAATTGGAACTTCTCCTTTCCAATTAGTATATGGTATAGGTGTCATTTTTCCTATTCATTTGGGTATCCCAATAATGAAATTTTTTGAAGATTGTCAGGAAGAACTTGATGATATGCAAAGAATAATTTATGCACTGATAGAGTTACAGCATAAAAAAGAAACAGTGGAAGAAAAGGCTCAGCTGTACAGGTTAAAGGTCAAGGAAAGATTTGATAGGAAGATCAAAGATAACACTTTTTCAGTGGGAGATATGGTTTTGAGATGGGATGCTAGGAAGGAGCAGAAAGGAAAGCATGGAAAGTTTGATAACCTTTGGTTTGGTCCTTTCATAGTATCGAAGTCTCTGGAAAACAATACTTTTGTACTACAGACTTTGGAGGGTGAGGAATTGTCTAATCTAGTTAATGGACGATTCCTCAAGCATTTTTAAAGTTTTTGAGATGGATACTGGACTTTCATTGTATATACTAGTGTGAATAATAGAATAAGGACTCCATAACCCAATGGAAATTTTGCAAACTAGCAGGTAGCAACATAGAAGGCACTGGTCTACAGGTTCTTGAAGCCTCACAGGGAGGACGTAATCCCACAGCAGGAGCCAAATGTTAGGTCATGTTTTTGTTTTTCATCTTTTAATACTCTTGTTTAAGTTTTGAAGCTCGGTTTTATTCATTACTCCTAGAAATTTTTTTTGATTGGGATAGTTTGAATTTTTTCCCTTTAGCTTTCATGTTATTTGATTTCTTAGTTTTATTTTTTACAAATTTTGGTTTGATTTCATAGTTAGAAGGCTTATAAAATGCTGATATGGATTAAAAGGTCTTAAAAATAACATAAAAGCTTGTTTAAAGGTCTTAAACCAAGTCTAAACCCTTATCACAAGTTTAATTTTTGAAAATCATTATCTCAGACTTTCTTGTAGCGCAAGCCAAAAACAAATGCACACATGCGCTACAAGAAATTCACGCAAGTCAAAAATCATCATTTCTGGTTCAGTTTTCTATGGAATTCTCACCCATAAAATCTCAATCATACTAAGTGATGGATTTGATACGTGTTTCTTTTAGAATAATCACTGTGACAGGTGTAAATATCATCATGAGGGCAAATCGTGGCGGTTTCTTACAGAGATGATGCGATAATGATAGCAGACCATAATGAGACAAAGGAATTTTGAATCACCTATTCCCTGAAGTGCACATAGAACAGGTGAAGGTTGTGGCGAAAAATCAGCACTTGGTAATCGAAATTTTGAAACAGAGCGAAAATTAGGGCTTTCAAGAGTAGTTATCTAGAGCTATCAAAGTGGTCAGAGAAGATTGGGACATGCAATTCGATGCCTGACAGTTAAGAGAACAAGATTCCAGTAGCTGGATTAGTCATTTTAATAGGTAGGCTGCGAACTGATTACCAAGGTTCATAAATTTGGGGTTTTCTCTAAACAGAGGATTAATGACTGAATTGATGGCAGATTATTAGTTTCTAAGCCTAATTGATACTAAATGATGGATTCTCAGTCATTGTATTAAAGTATTTACCAGCTTAAATGAAAAGAGTTCAATTTAGGGTTTTTAGGGTTCCACTATATGGTATTGTCTGTCAGTTTATCAAAATTTGAAGACAGTTAGAGTGTGTTTTATTGACAGAATATATTTGACAATAGTTCAAAATGAAAAAGAGTGGTAAGACTAATATGGTAGAAACCTCAGACTTAAGTTCGGTTCAAAACTTTTCAGATTGTGCACAATTGTTTGCAGAAGCGGGGTGGTTAGTGTTCTTTGAAAATATTGAAGCTTATCACTCAGAGGTTTCTTACAAATTCACTCAATTTTTAGACAAGGATGTAGTGTCTTTTTATATTTTGAATTTCAAACTGACCAAGGTGTTACTAGTAGAAGCAACAGGAATTCTGGATGAGGGAGAATTCTGGTTCAAAAAGGTGCCCTTCACTTTTGATGCTCAGAGATATCTACTTCCAGGCGTAGTAGCAGATTGGGGAAAGGGTGTACCTATTCAAAAGTTTAAACCTGAGTGGATAGAGCCTATTAAAATCTTACAAATCTAATCACCTATGAGAGGAGATTTGCTTTTTTGTTTAAGTATCATTTTAGATTCCTTCAACATCTCAGTCATGAATCCAAAATGAATCTCCCTTTCTTCTTTTTGAAAAGTTTACAGAAGATGTCAAGTAGGGTGAAAGAACATCAGGATCATACAAAACAATCCATTTTTCACCATGGGCTCATCAAACTTATCATAAGTACTGTATTGCAGAAAAAAAAAGAAGACATGGGAACACTTCTTATTTTGGTCAGGCTTCAAAACATACAAGGAGGAGCAGTATCAGAAGAGACAGTTAGATAAGTGATCTAGGGGGTCATTCGTCTTTAAAATGTTACATTGATCCAATAAGAATAAATGGTGCAATGGTTAAATGGTAACATTTGCGACGTTTTTTGTACGGTCCAGTCAAGACATCCGGCGGTTATAACGTCCATTGCGCAGTTAGTCTGGCGGTGAGGCATAACCATATCGCGTAGCTTGGCGACATTTCCCTTAACGGTTGTGAAAAGGCCACGTAGTTAATGGTTAACAGTTTAATGTTTGGTTCACGGTCTGTTCACAACGTCAGAGGTCAGAAGAGATCTCCTTCCACAACATCGAAGGAAGAAAGGACATATTCTTCCACAATGGCGGGGCTCACAAGCCTTTCCCCTTCCACAACGTCGGAGCTCACAAAGCTTCTTCCTTTCGCAACGGCGGGGCTCGCAATCCTTTTCCCTTCCGCAACGGCGGAAGCTTAAACGAATCGAAAGACGAAACCCTTACGGCAGCTACAACGGCGGAAGCTTAAACGAATCGGAAGATGGAATGCTTTTGGCAGCGGCAACGGTGGAAGTTTAAACGAATCGAAAGACGGAACCCTTCCGGCAGCCGCAATGATGGAAGCTTAACGCATCGGAAGACAGAGCTATCCGGCAGCAGCAATGGCAGATAGATAAAATATCGAAAAAAGAAGTGGTGCCTCTTCCGCAACGGCAGACGAACAGATGATCACAACTTTTGACTCAGAAACCAACCGACAGCCAATGGAGATAGAGTTCGTCAGAGCCCATTGCTTGTCCTCTTCCGCAATGGTGGAAGCTCAGATGACTAAAAATTCCACAATGCGTTCATGCGGGGACATTTCAAAATAGTTTTTGCAGTAGTACACAGTTTTGATACCGTGTTTCAGGGAAGGGAACAGATGCATTGGTTCCATCTTGGAATATGAGTAACGCTCTGGCAGGTATCATATTTGGCACAATTTTATTACGATGTTGGGAGAGATGAACAGCCTGTTGGTAACATTACAGGAAGATGGAACGGTCGATTATGATGAACCAGTTGGCATTTGGCAGGAGAATGCGGAACAGACTCTTTGGTAACATTTTCGCGAGTCGAACCGGTAATGATTCCTCCCACTGAACGCTTCAACAGCTCAATTCTGGTCACGATATAAGGGTTCCAGCCTAGTTTAGCTGGGGGGAAGAGAAGAGGAGATTCCATTTTTTTAGCCAGTACGGGAGAAAAAAAATTTTGCTGTAAAATTATTCCAGATGCTGTTAGCATAAAGTCGACCATTCTCTGTTACATGTGGGCTTCTTTGCCTTTTGAAGACCCGATTGTAATTTCCAGAGAGGAGTCTTGAAGACTTTCTGTTCAACCTTCTGTTTTACAGTTTTCTGTATTTAATTTTGACAGAGACAGAAGATAGCAGGAGAGTTTTTCTGCAATTTATCCAGAGTGTTGTTTGTATTTAGAAGTCGACCATTTCTCTGTTATAGTTTGGCTTCTTTATCTATTGAAGTCCAAGTTGTAAGTTCCAAAGTGGAGGTCTTGAAGACTTCCTGTCCAGCATTATGTTTCTGCAAATGCTGAAGTTGATGCCAGAACCATTTTGCACCATTTAAATCCATTAATTGGATCGGTACCCATTGGATAGGGACCCGGAGACGTAGCCCAGTGGAGGGGGTGAACTCCGTTATCAACTTCTATTTGTGACTCTGTTTCTATGTTTTCTTCCTTGTATATGTCTATCAGTGTTTTAGTTTTCAATCCTATTCTGAGCATTTAATTTTTGTTAATGTTGTTCCATTAATTAACCTGTTGATCACATTCTTTCAAACAAACTTTTAAAGCACTAAAGTTGAGGTCCGACGGATCATATTATGGTATCAGAGCTGGTTGACTGTTGTGCAAGTTTGTGAATGCTTACCAGGTCCAGATTAAACGTTGGTGAAGGAGAATTAGTTGAAGGAGATCCTAAGATTGGCTCCCAGAGAATATTCTCAAGAACCATGTCTTCTCCACGAGGGGAAGAAGAAGGACATAGCGAACGGGAAAAACCTGTTATTTCTGAAACTGAGTTTCTGGAGGATTTTATGAGCATGAAAGCCATGATGGAAATTCTACTCGATAAGCGAGCAGAAAGGAAGAAGAAAGAAGAAGGATCTTCATCCAGAGATGTAGATTCTAAGCAAGGCAGGATGTATGGAGATTGGAATGGTGAGGAAGTGGTACCCTCACCTACCTGCAAGGTGATCTAGGCTTTTGGAGGTCCAAAATCTCTCCAATGGGGAGGAATGATCCAGGGGGTCATTTGTCTTTCAAAAATTACACTGATCCAATAAGAAGAAATGGTCCAATGGTTAAATGGTAACACCTGCGATGTTTTGTGTACGGTCCAGTCAAGACATCCAGCGGTTATAATGTCCATTGCGCAGTTAGTCTGGTGGTGAGGCATAACCATATCACGTAGCTTGGCGACATTTCCCTTAACAGTTGTGAAAAGGCCACGCAGTTAATGGTTAATAGTTTAATTTTTGGTTCACGGTCTGTTGACAACGTCGGAGGTCGGAAGAGATCTCCTTCCGCAACATCAAAGGATGGAAGGACATCTTCTTCCGCAACGATGAGGCTCACAAGCATTTCCCCTTTCCACAACGTCGAAGCTCATTAAGCTTCTTCCTTCCGCAACGGCGGGGCTTGCAAGCCTTTTCCCTTCCACAACAGTGGAAGCTTAAATGAATCAAATGACAGAACCCTTCTGGCAGCTGCAACGGTGGAAGCTTAAACGAATCGGAAGACGAAACGCTTCCGGCAGCCGCAACAGCGGAAGCTTAAATGAATCAAAAGACGGAACCCTTCCAGCAGCTGCAACAACGAAAGCTTAACGCATCGGAAGATGGAGCTATTCGGCAGCCGCAACGACAGATAGATAAAAGATCAGAAAAAGAAGTGGTGCCTCTTCCGCAACGGCGGACGAACAGATGATCACAACTTTCGACTCAGAAACCAACCGACAGCCGATGGAGATAGAGTTCATCGGAGCCTATTGCTTGTCCTCTTCCACAACAGTGAAAGCTCAGATGACTAAAAATTATGTAATGCGTTCGCGCGGGGACATTTCAAAATGGTTTTTGCAGTAGTACACAGTTTTGATGCCGTGTTTCAGGGAAGGGAACAGATGCATTGGTTTCGTCTTGGCATATGAGTAATGCTCTGGAAGGTATCATATTTAGCACAGTTTTGTTGCCATGTTGGGAGAGATGGATAGCCTATTGGTAACGTTACAGGAAGATGGAATGGTCGATTATGATGAACGAGTTGGCATTTGGCAGGAGGATGCGGAACAGACTCTTTGGTAACGTTTTGGTGAGTCGAACTGGTGATGATTCCTCCCACTAAATGCTTCAATAGCTCGATTTTGGCCACGATATAAGGGTTCCAGCCTAGTTTAGCAGAGGGGAAGAGAAGAGGAGATTCCAGTTTTTCAGTGAGTATGGAAGAAAAAAAAGTTTGCTGTAAAATTATTCTAGATGCTGTTAGCATAAAGTCAACCATTCTCTGTTACATGTGGGCTTCTTTGCCTTTTGAAGACCCAATTGTAATTTCCAGAGAGGAGTCTTGAAGACTTTCTGTTCAGCCTTCTGTTTTACAGTTTTCTGTAGTTAATTTTGACAGAGACAGAAGATAGCAGGAGAGTTTTGCTGCAATTTATCCAGAGTGCTGTTTGTATTTAGAAGTCGACCATTTCTCTGTTATAGTTTGGCTTCTTTATCTTTTGAAGTCCAAGTTGTAAGTTCCAGAGTGGAGGTCTTGAAGACTTCCTGTCCAGCATTCTGTTTCTGCAAATGCTGAAGTTGATGCCAAAACCATTTTGTACCATTTAAAGCCATTAATTGGATCGGTACCCATTGGAGAGGGACCCGGAGACGTAGCCCAGTGGAGGGGGTGAACTCCGTTATCAAATTCTGTTTGTGACTCTGTTTCTGTGTTTTCTTCCTTGTATCTGTCTATCAGTGTTGTGGTTTCCATTCCTATTCTGAGCATTTAATTTATGTTAATGATGTTCCATTAATTAACCTGTTGATCACATTATTTCAAACAAACTTTTAAAGCACTAAAGTTGAGGTCCGACGGATAAATGAGGGTCAAATTTTGATTAAGAAACTTAAAAAGAAGGTCATAGTCAAAGATGAAGAACCTGATAAACCAAGAAAAGCTTCAAGTCAGGAAAATGAAAACATTGAACTTGGATAGCGAATTAATGTTGAGGAAAGGAGAATTTCAAAGTCAGAGATGAAGGAAGTTGAGCCAGTGGAAGATGTTTTACCTGTAGAATCAAATCAAGGTGTAAAGGAAGATGTTAAGGAGTAGAAGCATATCCCTATTACAGTACTTTCTGAAGAGGATGGAAAATACTTATCTAATGAGGCTAGGGTTCCTACTACTGATGAAACTAGGGTTTATTCTAAACAAGAAATACACAACCATTTTGAAGAGGAGACAGTGTCACGAAAGAAAAGAATGAAGGTTGTTGAAGTAACTTCAATAACTCATCAAGGGAAGGTTCTGAAACTTTTAGGAGAGGTTGGAGTAGTCTGGATACCCAAGACAAGGCTGAAGAACAAGCTTAGGTTAAATATGAAGAAGCTATTAAATACCAAACTGGCTGAGAAAAAGGTTACAGTAATAGAAGATTCATCATCTCAAGAGAAATTGGGAGATAGTGAAAATGACAACAAAGAAGTTATGAATGGTAAAAAAAATAGTTTCAAAAGAAAAATCAGTCTTCACTGATGCTAAGATCTCAAACATTTTCATGGAGGTTCAAAATAAGATGATTCAAATGCTTGCTAACTATGGGTGAAACTCAGTACTGTGTTTATTCTATTTGGATTATGGTTTATATGTTATGCATCTCAGTCATTAAAATGCTCATGATTTAGTGTTTTCTTTTGTCTTATGACTTTTTTCCCTCTTGTCTTCAAACTGTACAGACAAAACCCTAGAATACCTATTTTACTTAATTGATTTGTTGAGATTGTGTTGGCTTGTTCTTTTGTAGTCTGAGAACAATTTCTGGCACTAATATCAGGGATACCCACAGTCAAGTGCTACAAGTTCTCCTCAAGATCTACAAGCTCTTTGATCCGTAGGACCTCAACTTTAATGCTTTAAAAGTTTGTTGTAAAAGAATGCATGCAACAGGTTAATTAATGGAATAGCATTAACAGAAATTAAATGCTCAGAACGGAATGAAAAACAAGACTGATAAAAAATGCCAAGCAGAAAACACAGATACAGAGTCACAACCAGCAGTTGATAACAGAGTTCACCCCCTCCACTGGGCTATGTCTCCGGGTCCCTCCCCAATAGGAACCGATCCAATTAATAGTTTTAGAATGGTACAAAATGGTTCTGGACTCTGCAAATCAGTTTCAGCAGTATGGAAAAAAGTCTCCAAGACCTCTTCTCTGGGCTAATACAAATTTTCCTTCTAAGAGCAAAGAAAAGCCAGCTAGAATAGAGAAGACAGTCGACTCTTTTACAATCACAGCAACTGGACATTAATAGTAAAGTCTTCAAGACCTCCTCTCTGAAAGTTACAAAACTAGACTTCAGCAGGCAAAAGAAGACAAGTATAACTGAGAGTAGTCGACTTCAACAGGAACAACATGTGGATAGTTTCACAACAACCTCTCCAAGTCTGCGTTCTCAACCAATTTTCTCCTCTCTGAACGAACTCCTCTATTTAAGCCTCATCTTTGTCATTACAAAATGAGCTGAAGCCTCCAAGAGAATGCGACTGTTCACATCCCCTGCCAAATTCCAACTCATCATCATAGCAACCTATTCATCTCCTTATCAATGTTACAATCTCATGGTAAAAATGTTGACAATGCGTCTGTTCCTTTCCCTGAAACGCGGCATCAAGAATGCAAAGAAAACCATTTTGAGAATTTTCGAGTAGAATTTTTGTTCATCTGAGCTTCTACCATTGCGGAAGAGGACAAGCAATGGGATTTCAATGAACCCCATTTCAATTGGCGGTCATTTGGTTTTCGAGCAGAAGTTTTGTTCATCTGAGCTTCCACCGTTGCGGAAGAGGAAAAGCAACGGCTCCGATATTTTTCTTCGATGAACTCGGTCTAAATCGGCTATCAGCTGGTTTTCAAGTTGAACGCATGTTACTTTGGTTTCCACCGTTGCGGATGGTGCACCACTTCTTTTTCCGATATTTTATCTATCCGCCGTTGCGGCTGCCGGATCGCTCCATCTTCTGATTCGTTAAGCTTCCGCCATTGCGGCTGCCGGAAGCGTTTCATCTTCCGATTTGTTAAGCTTCCACCATTGCGGTTGTCGAAAGCGTTCCGTCTTTCGATTCGTTAATCTTCCATCGTCGCGGCTGCCGGAAGCGTTCCATCTTTCGAGGTTGCGGAAGGAGAAAGGCTTGTGAGCCCCGTCATTGCGAAAGGGGAAAAGCTTCCGACGTCTGATGTTGTGGAAAGAGAAATGCTTCCGATGTCCAACGTTGTAGAAGGAAAACAACTTCCGACCTCCGATGCATGAATGTCCATAAGCTTCCGCCATTGCGGAAGAGGAAAGGCTTGTGAGCCCCACCATTTGCGAAAGGAGATCTCTTCTGATCTGTGTATTTTTGCGCCCGATTTTCCACCCATGGCTTCTTTGAACCATGTACCAAATTGGATCGTTAACGAGGAATAATCCATCGGATCAATCCTCCCCATTGGAGAGCTTTTGGACCACCAAAAGCCTAAATTATTCTGCAAGCAAGTGAGGGTACCACTTCCTCACCATCCCAATCTCCATACATCTTGCCTTGCTTAGAATCTGCATATTAGTCTCCTTGTCCATGACCAAAGGAGGTTCATACCATTTAAAATTCTTTGCATATGCAACTGGAGATAAGCTCAAACAGAAAGAATGTTTACACTTCTTTTTAAAGATCTCAAAATGATCATAAACAAGATTGAGCTTTTTACCTTTCAATCTTCCCTTGGTGATCTACAACCAAATTTGCTTTTCAACTTCAAAAGGATGATGGTTTTCATGTCTGGCTTTGCAAATTGCCTGACTCTTCTCCTACTGTTCTTGCGCTATCTGCTGCACTATTTTCTTTGCATCATGATGTCCACCTCTCACATCTTTTGTGCCGAAAGAAAAGTCCACATGTGACTTCAACAGATAACAAAAATAAGTCTCGAAAGGAGATTTAATGCACTGCATGTGTTGCAATTTTTCACCCCAAGCCTTACAGTAATCATGAATAGTCTTTTGAATAACCATCCGATTCATGCCAAGATTTGGAAGAGGCATGCTTTGCTGCAACTGCACTTCATGATGTACATCTCTATTAAGTGATAATCTTTCGGGTCCCTGTAACAAAGCACCATACTCGGGAACACATTTAATTAATTTAATTCCATGTTCCACCAATGATTCACCTTTAACAGCAATTAATGCAAACTTCCTACTAGCATTCACTATCATTTTCATTTGACTTGTAGTGACTAATGCTATATTTGTTTTCATATGATGTGCACGAACAATGTATTCCACACCACCTTTAAAAAGATGATATTTGTTCTGCTCTCTATGAAAGACTGCTTTCCGGTCATACAAATATGGACTCCCAAGTACCATTCCACAAATTTCCAGTGGTACTACATCTATTTCTACCTCATCCATAAACTTTTCAATGATTACAAATTTCAAAACACATTTCTTTGTAACTTGCAATTGTGTATCCTTAGTAACCCAACCAAGAGGATAGGGTTTTTCATGAGGCATAGTAACTAAATGCAATTTATTAACCACTTCTTCTGATATCAAATTTAATTGAGAACCACTATCAAACAATGTATCAACCTTTGTATGATTTGTAATGACACAAACATGGAACAATTCACTTCCTCTTTTATCACCATGCATAGAAGTAGATAGCATATTTGTACTTGCACTTGCACATGAATTAGAACTTGAACTTGCATCAATGGAAAGAGATATACCTTCATCTTTACCTTGGATCCCTATTGATGTGATCTTAGTCTCAGCACCTGAATCAGATCCCAAGTCTTGAATTATTGCTGCAGTAGCTGCTTGATTATCCTTATCTTTGTTTTTATTTCTTCCCATCCACTTTGGATTTAATTCTGGATGAAGTTTCCATCACTTTGAAACATCATGCCCTTTCTGACAATGTGAGCATGTGGGTCTCTCACCCTCTTTCGTGATGGTAGCTGTTTCCTTTCCCTTATCTTTGCTTTTATCTTTGTTGTCAAATTTAGATGACTTCTTCATAAACGAATCATCATCATGCTTACCCCTATCTTCTAAATGTGTAGCTTGAACACATACATCATCCAAATTACTAGGATTAAACATCAACAAAGTATGTCACAAATAAGAATGCATGCCACCAATATATTTGAGAAGATTTTCTTGCATATCCAATGCAACATTCAATGCAATAGCCTTCTTTTTGAATTCATGAGTATAATATTGAATTCTTTGTCCTTTATCTTGTCTAAACATTTGCCAATTCATGGTTAATTGCTGCATGTGACCTAAAGGATAAAACTGATTTCTTAATGCTTCAATGAATTCATTCCAAACCGAAATAATTTTACCATTCTTTCGAAGATCTTGCTGAATCTTGCTCTCCCACCAAGTAAGAGCCATTCCACTCATTCTCAAAGTGGCCAATTGAATCCTAGAAGGGTCATTGTTAATGCCCTGCACCCTGCAACATACTTCAAGCTACTTGATCCAATTGTCTAATTTTTCAGCATCTACATCTCCATTATAAATAGGTAATTCAAATTTTACATCCAATTTGAAATAAGGCATATTAGGACTTGCATTATTTGAATGAGAAGTATGAGAAGAAGAAAAAGTTTGATTAGTGTCAGGAGGATCACCATCACCTCCTACTCCTTTACCCTTTTCTTTCTTCTTCACTTCTGCATCTCTGGATGAAGATCCTTCTTCTTTCTTCTTCCTTTTTTCTCATTCATCGAGTAGAATTTCCATCATGGCTTTCATGCTCATAAAAGCCTCCAGAAACTCATTTTCAGAAATAACAGGTTTTTCCCGTTTGGTATGTCCTCCTTCTCCCCCTTGTGGAGAAGACATGGTTCTTGAGAATGTTCTCCTGGAGCCAATCTCAGGATCTCGTTCAACCAATTCTCCTTCACCAACCTTTAACCTGGACCTGGTAAGCATTCACAAACTTGCACAACAGTCAACCAGCTCTGATACCATAATATGATCCATAGGACCTCAACTTTAGTGCTTTAAAAGTTTGTTGTAAAAGAATGCATGCAACATGTTAATTAATGGAATAGCATTAATAGAAATTAAATGCTTAGAACGGAATGAAAAACAAGACTGATAAACAAATGCCAAGTAGAAAACACAGAAACAGAGTCACAACCAGCAGTTGATAACGGAGTTCACCCCCTCCACTGGGCTACGTCTTCGGGTCCCTCTCCAATACGAACCGATCCAATTAATAGTTTTAGAATGGTACAAAATGGTTATGGACTCTGCAAATCAGTTTCAGCAATATGGACAAAAGTATCCAAGACCTCTTCTCTGGTTTAATACAAATTTTCGTTCCAAGAGCAAAGAAAAGCCAGCTAGAACAGAGAAGACAGTCGACTCTTTTACAATCACAGCAACTGGACATTAACAGTAAAGTCTTCAAGACCTCCTCTCTGAAATTTACAAAACTAGACTTCAACAGGAAAAAGAAGCCAAGTATATCTGAGAGTAGTCGACTTCAACAGGAACAACATGTGGATAGTTTCACAACAACCTCTCCAAGTCTGCGTTCTCAACCAATTTTCTCCTCTCTGAATGAACTCCTCTATTTAAGCCTCATCTTTTCTGTTACAAAATGAGCCGAAGCGTCCAAGAGAATGCGACTATTGACATCCCCTGCCAAATGCCAACTCGTCATCATAGCAGCCTGTTCATCTCCTTATCGACGTTACAATCTCATGGTAAAAACGTTGCCAATGCGTCTGTTCCATTCCCTGAAACACGGCATCAAGACTGCAAAGAAAACCATTTTGAGAATTTTCGAGCGGAAGTTTTGTTCATCTAAGCTTCTGCCATTGCGGAAGAGGACAAGCAATAGGCTTCCAACGAACTCCATCTCAATCGGCGGTCATTTGGTTTTTGAGCGGAAGTTTTGTTCATCTGAGCTTCCACAGTTGTGGAAGAGGACAAGCAATGGCTCTGATATTTTTATTCGATGAACTCAATCTAAATTGGCTATCAGCTGGTTTTCAAGTCAGACGCATGTTACTTTGGTTTCTTCCATTGCAGATGGTGCACCACTTCTTTTTCTGATCTTTTATCTATCTGCCGTTGCGGCTGCCGGATCGCTCCATCTTCCGATTCATTAAGCTTCCACCGTTGTGGCTGTCGGAAGCGTTTCATCTTCTGATTCGTTAAGCTTCCACCGTTGCGGTTGTCGGAAGCGTTCCGTCTTTCGATCTGTTAAGCTTCCACCGTTGCGTCTGCTGGAAGCGTTCCATCTTTCAAGGTTGCGGAAGGAGAAAGGTTTGCGAGCCTGGTTGTTGTGGAAGGGGAAAAGCTTCCGACCTCCGATGTTGCGGAAAGAGAAATGCTTCCGATGTCTGACATTGCAGAAGGAAAACGGCTTCCGACCTCCGATGCGTGAATGTCTATAAGCTTCCACCGTTGCGGAAGAGGAAAGGCTTGCGAACCCCACTGTTTGCGGAAGGATATCTCTTCCAATCTGTGTATTTTTGCACCCGATTTTCCACCCAAGGCTTCTTTGAACCATGTACCAAATTGGATCGTTAACGAGGAATAATCCACCGGATCACTCTTCCTCATCTTTGGAGTGGTACACCATCATATCCCAACTACCTGTTCGCCTAGCAATAGGCGACATCCCAGTTGGGTGAACAGATCCAATATCTACATGAAAACATTTTTATCTCAGTACTACAAAAAATAAAAAATGAAATAAATATAAATTTTCAAAAAACAGAAGTGGATAATGTCTTCTTACCATGGTCATCCCACACTTCCCCCTCAGGTAAGACTAGCTCTGGGTCATTTTGGAAGTCTTCCCCCTCATAGGTATAGTCTTCCACCATAAGTAGTTGGTTTCTCAACCAACGAAAGAACCCAGAATCGTAACTTATTTTAGGTCCTCCACCTCTAAGATGAGGCATAGTTGTCACCCATGCAAGCATCCTCAGATCTTCAGGATCCTGTCTGGTAATAGTCACTTGGGGCCTCATGTGAGGTACCTACTGTAACATGAAAGACACCACCATTGCTTCGTAACCAAACTGCTTCAGTGTCCCTCTTTTGCACTTGTTTAGTTGACCCTTTAGACACACAAACATTCCTTCACACCAGTTGAAGATAGTGGGCTCCATGCACTGCAAAGCATATAGCATGTTAGATCTACTAGTAAGGTGGGAAGCCCTACTACCTTCCACCTTGCCAATGGTATATACTATTGTCCTCAAGGGGAGATCCACTAGAGAATTTAGCTTTAGCTTTCCTGATTGGGACTCTGTACCCAATGAGCAATGGTTATCGATGATATCATCCAAGGAGACTTCTCCCCCTCATGCTCTAGATAGAACCATAGGGCTTCCTCTCATAGATAAGTCGGTCAGAAAATAAATATCCTCAATCTCTATAGGTAGGATGTGGACTCCTACCACAAAATGCTCTTGGTCAGGATCCCACATGTTTATGATGTACTCTAGTAGCCGGACATGTGCTTTCATTACTGCGATCCGAAAATACTTAAGAAGCCCACAGTTCCATAAAGCCTCAATGGTGGCTGGGTCATTCACCACCTGGGTGTCTGGGACTTCATGCTCCCTTCCTTTCCAAATTACCATGATGAACCTATGACATGTAAAATTCATTATTAGTAAGTATATCATGGCAAAAGAAAGAAAGATAAATGTTGTTATAAATTAAAAGCAAGATTAGAAACATGAAAATTTGTCTTTTGAGATGGTCTAGGGTTTTATTTTTCTTTTCCTTTTTCCTACGGTGCTGCTGGATTTTATGCACAGAGCATCGTGGCACTCTTTCCTTTGGTGTGCAAAGCATTGGGAACCTTTCTGTTGTGGAGAGGGCGTCGTCGATGCTCTTGTCCCAGCATGATAGAGCGCCATCGAGGATGCATACTGACGGCTAAAAACCCTAAAAAAGAAGAAAATTTTCCCTCTGTTGTGGCTTAAAATAGCTATGGGGATGGAAAATACCCTATCCTATATTTGCAAAAGAAGATCTACCTCTATATTTCTCTTTTAAACCATTTAAAAACATTTTAGGGACTTGAAATTAAATGATGCAAAAGAAGAAAATGAAATTTATTGAACATGAAAAGAGGCAAGGACCAAATGCTTACCTCTTCTATGGATAATGAAGCAAAAATGAACTAGAATGCCCTTGCCAAACCATCGAAGGAACTCTTTCTATCTAAGCTAGCTTCCAAAAGTCACCAAATGGTAAAAAACAAGTGGTAAAAATAACTTACCTACCCTTCCTATTTATAGAAAGTTTGGAGTTTTCAAAAATATATTGTAATTTATTTTATTTTGAAATCCAAATCATTTTGGTAAAAATGGGTTTATTTTTTACTTTCTACAGTTTTGAAAAATGACTTTTGATAGTGTTTTTTTAGTTTTTTAAGATATTTTTGTCTTTTTCAAGCTTAAAGAAAAAATGAAAAAGTATTGAGCATTGTTTACACTTTTTACATGCTCATTAAAATTCCAGTAGAAAGGTGTCGAGTATACTTTTTTCGCTTTTTCATACTCGTAAAAAATGGATTATGAAAAAGGAACCTAGTTCGAGAGTTATATTTAAGCTCTTTTCAGTCTCCTCAAAACACAAAAAGATTGCCAAGTGAACTTGTTACATTCACGCTTGTAAAAGAATCAAAACAGTCGACTAGTCATGGGTAGGTTACCTCTTTTTCGGACCAACTGACCTTATTTATGAAAAAAGACCTTTTGGAGTCTTCTTAGTCATTTTAGACTCTCTAAACATGAAACGACAAATGAGTTTGTTTTCATCGGACTCACAAAATTACACGATGAAAGGCCCTATTTGGGGATGAACCCCTCCTTTCTCAGGTTCATGAAAAATATGAGAGTGGACTCATCACTTGATGAGCTTCAACGAGTGCTTTTTAACCTCTTTGGACTCGTAAAAGCGAAAAGAGGCACTCACCTTTCGAGGTGGGGAAATTAAAGGAAAGGGGAATGATTTTCATTTGTTTATATGGAAGTACTCTACATTCCACCTTTGAACATGGCACCTGTCTGCATTTGCATATCTAAATAATTGGGATTTTAGCTTGTCTCCGAGTCGATCCATTTTGTGAGTCACCTGACTCCTTTGAGTCAATTCAAAGAATG
The DNA here is from genome assembly GCA_001517045.1 of Pseudotsuga menziesii. Lineage (NCBI taxonomy): Eukaryota > Viridiplantae > Streptophyta > Pinopsida > Pinales > Pinaceae > Pseudotsuga > Pseudotsuga menziesii. Next base: position 186,609 of record LPNX011174407.1, on the reverse strand, counting down.
CTTTGTCAAATTCCTTGCATTACCCCTGGTTTTATTCTCATTTAAGTCGAAGCTGCCAAGTCATGTGTTGTGCCATCAAATTGTTCAAAGGATATCTCTCCTAATCATAACTCATCAGTAACTTCGGTTGTCCTTAAGAGTTAATCATTGTCTAATTCAATCCGCTACTTCAAATCAACTTTTGTTCCTAGTTTCGTGTCACTGATGTGGGAAGCATCATGGCCCTCCTGTGACAAGTCTATTCCTGTCAACTTCAAATCATTATCCAGGAATTAGACCTAGAAACCTAAACAGTACCTTAGGCCTGCATGCTTCAATGGCAGGTTACCTAGCTTTCAACATGAGTTTACATCATTGAATCTTGATTGAAATATCTCATCGAGTGTTCAAATTCAATTCCTTTATTCACATTCAATGGTATGTACTGAGATACCTTGGGGATCATTGACATCAATGATGATTACCCTCACACTTGTTAACAGTTTACATTATTGAATAGTAATCAAGTGGTCTCTACCATGTTCGATATCAAGACATTGTAATCACATGGTTAGATTCGTATCGTTTGGAGATCAAAATGAAGACCGTGAGTGGTTAGGCTAACATCATTATTCCTTATGCTCACGTTGCGTTTGGAGATCATTCACAGTCATGACACAGACCCACATTGTATGTTTGGTGACTGTGTTCTATATCTGACATTGAGAGGCATAGATCTACTTTGTATATCTCGTAGTTATGTCCTAGCAATTATTCATGGATCTACAGTGTATCATTAGTAGCCATGACATGGTCATCGTCATAGATCTACAGTGTATTGGTGTGCAGCTATGATTGGGTTGGATAAAGTCAGTTACTGGTACTATATGAATCTATCTCTCTTTGCCTTTGTATCAGACAGAAAACTTTGCAAACTATTTCACCTATCACCTTCTTCTAGCTTCATACTTTGGGGGCATTCTGTTGCACCTGAAAATATTACACTACCTGTCAGCGTTTAGAAGAATTTCATGTTGCCTGTTAACCTCCCAAAAAGTCTGGTATGGGTCACCTTGAGCATTTTTTTCCTTGACCTAGAAGGGACAACGCTCCCTTGTATTTTGCATAGAGCATTGATGACTCCTGCCTCAGTTGAGCAAAAGGCATTGTTTTCCCTCTTTTTTATGAAAAACCCTAGGTCGACGCTCCTCTCAGTTTGGATAAAAGCATCGGTGGTCAGTGAAAAGGAAAAAAAGATGTTTCTAAAAGCTTCTATATGGAATCCTTTGTGGAATTAGTTCCTATATGCCTGGGAGAGGTGGAATTTGCCTCCCTCGCCTATAGGGATCTCATTCTATCCTTTTGTCAAATCATCCCATGGGTTCTAGGCCTATAAATGAATCCTTCATGATGAGAGTGGGGGAGGCCAAAAAAAGCATCCTTATGCTACTAGTTTGAAGTATGAATCAGAGGCAAAGTAGAGGTAGCTTGTGTTTGGAGAGGTCTTCATAGTCATAGGATATTGTAGACATTCTTGATTGAGACAGAAGCCATCGACATCAAGGATTTTGGTTGTACTTCTTTCTCATCCATATATTAATACAAAGACAGTTCCCTTTCCTATATTTGACTGTAGTGTTTGTAATTAAATATTATTGGATTCCTTGATCACCAATATGGATAGTCAGTTATCATGATGCTCTCATCCTTTTTGTTTGACTTGTGATCTGTTTTGCAGATACTGAACTGTTGCAAGGACTTTATGGAGAGAAGACAAACGGATCCAAGGTTGAGGTATAATGTGTTTTATGTTAATTGATTTAATTATTCAAGGAAAGGATATGTTGTTGTGTCTTTTTGTTCTGTAGTTGCGTCTTACATTGCAGAGGAACAAGCAGTGTCTGCACTAGTTGAGAGTTCCTACTAAATGACTTGTTCTCCTGTCTACAAAATGTCCTCCACATGGCTCATCATGACAATCCTTAAAAATATGGAAGGCTTCATCCTCCCTTACACATCTCCTGATCTCAAGATCAGGGCCTGTGTAGAAAAGATGACCATCTATCCAGCAATATCTAGTACTTTGTTCAATAATCTTCCTTTTCTCACTTTTTGACAAGTGTGTCAGAAGCTTAGCCGCAGCCAGGTAGTTAGCAACATCTGCATACCAAGGGGAATGAGCTGAAACTGCAAACAAGTGTCCATCTGGGATAGAATCTTCAACCGGTAAGTTGTCATCAATGTTAGTAAAACGAGATAAATAATCAGCAACAACATTTTCTTTCCCGGGCCTATCAACAATGGTAATACCAAACTCCTATAATAGTAATAGCCATCTAGTGATCCTAGCATTTGTAACTATTTTTCTCATTAGATACTTGATGGTTAAATGGTCAATGTGTACAAAGGTGGGATATCAGTGATGTAGTGTCTGAATTTGTCAATGGTAACGAGGCGAACTGTACCATTGTCGAATACTCTATCTATCAGATATCGACCCAACCATCTTGTGTGTAGCTTACCTTTAAAGTCCCTTTTTAATCTTGAATCATATAATAACGCCCAGTCTCCCTCACAGAAGACTCACTTCTTGATGAACCAATCGTGCCAAATGGATCTTTGTTGTTGAGTTAATTCTTTCTGATCCACAGCAGCTATACATTTTTCCTCAAGTTCATTCAATTGATTCAATCTATTCCTTTGAGCTTTAGTTACATCTTTTATTACCTCCATGGCCATCTTCAAGGTTTTGATTTCAAATTCAATGGGAAATACAACGCTCTTACCATACACCAAGTCATAAGGAGAGAAACCTATAGTATTGTGCCACGTAGTGTGATATGCCCACAGTGCTTCCAGAAGTCTGTTAGCCCCATCTCTGCGATGGATCCTGACTATTTTGGTGAGGATATATTATATAACTTATTGGTACTTTCCACCTAGCCATTGGCCTCAGGATGGTATGGTGAAGTTATCCTATGCTGAATATGGTACTTCTGTAGCAAAGATTCAAATTTATGTGACACAAATTGTCGTCCTCCATCTATGATTATTTCCTTAGGTATTCCACAATGAGTGAAGATTTCTACATACATAAAATCTATTACAACCTGGTCATTAGCCTTCGCCAAAGCCACAGCTTCAACCCATTTTGTCATGTAGTTGGTGCAAACTAAAATGACATATTTCATTTTTGAATGAGGATTGATAGGCCCAATGAAACCTAAGGTCTATCTGTCAAAGGGTTCCACTACCAACTGTGGTAGAAGAGGCATTTCATCCAATCTATTAGGTTGGCCCATTCTCTGATAGTTGTCACAAGACTGGACATACTTCTTGGCATCCTTGAAAACTGTTGGCCAATAGTAACCCATTCTCAATATATTATGACCTATTCTCCTGTCTGCAAAATGTCCTCCACATGGCTCATCGTGACAAGCCTTCAAAATATGGAAGACTTCATCCTCCCTTACACATATCCTGATCTCAAGATCAGGGCCTATGTAGAAAAGATGACCATCTATCCAGCAATATATGGCACTTTGTTGAATAATCTTCCTTTTCTCTCTTTTTAACCAGTGTGTTATAAGCTTACCTGCATCCAAGTAGTTAGAAACATCTGCATACCAAGAGGAATGAGCTGAAACTGCAAACAAGTGTTCATCTAGGAAAGAATCTTCAACTGGTAAGTTTTCATCACTATTAGTAAAATGGGATAAACAATTAGCAACAACATTTTCTTTCCCAGGCCTGTCAACAATGGTAATATCAAACTCCTGTAACAGTAACAGCCATCTATTGATCATATCATTTGTAACTTGTTTGTTCATTAGATACTTGATGGTTGAATGGTCAGTGTGTAAAAAGGTGGGATATCAATGATGTAGTGTCTGAATTTTTTAATGGAGTAAAAAATGGCTAAAAATTCCTTCTCTGTAATAATATAATTAAGTTCAATAGGGGCCAAGTTTTTACTAATGTAATAGATTGCATATGGTGCTTTACCATCCTGCTGACCTAACACTACTCCAATGGCGGTGTCAAAGGCATCTAAAGAAATGTGGAAGGGCAGAGCCTAATTGGGCACCCTTAAGATAGGAGTTGTGGACAACCTCTTCTTAAGTTTAGTAAACGTTGTTTGGCATGTATTACTCCAAATAAACTGTACATCCTTCATCAATAGGGTAAACAAAGGAGAAGCTAGTTTGGAGAAATTCTCTATAAATCTTCTATAATAACCAGCATGCCCTAAAAAACTATGTACCTATTTATATTTTCCAGGAGTGGATATGTTTTCAACTACCCTAATTTTGGATGGATCTACTTGTATACCATCAGCAGAGATAAAGTGCCCTAGCACTACACCCTCGCTCATCATCATATGCCACTTTTCAGTGCTCAAAGATAGCTGGGTTTGCTCACAGCGTGTTAAAACCTTCTCCAAGTTTTTCAGTGCCTCTTCAAAGTCACTTCCATAAGGGTTAAAATAATCCATGAAAATATCCATAGTATCATTAACCATTTCCTAAAAGATGCCAATCACAACTATCTGAAAGGTGGCTGGTGCATTGCATAAGTTGAAAGGGAGTACCCTGTATACAAAGGTACCCCAGGGATAGGTAAAGGTGGTTTTGTCTTGGTATTTAGGAGCAATTTAAATTTTATTATACCCGCTAAACCCATCCAGGAAGGAGAAGAACTTCTTCCCAGACAAGGTATCAAGTACTTGGTCGATGAAAGGCAGAGGAAAGTGGTCTTTCTATTTTTCCTTGTTCAGCTCTCTGTAATCCACGCAGACTCTCCATTTACCATTCTTCTTGGGTACTATCATGATTGGGGAAACCCACTCGCTGTATAATATTGGGTATATAAACTCTACTTCCAATAGTTTTTGAATTTCCTCCTTCACTATGTCCCTAAGATTAGGGTTCATCCTTCATTGCGGTTGGCACACAGGCTGGGAGTCACTCTTGATATAAATGTGGTGGGTGCACAGATTAGAAGGGATACCCTTCATGTCTATGTACTGCCAAGAAAATGCCCCCTTATGCTTTTTCAAGAGAGTGATTAGTCATTCCTGTTCATCAAGAGTAATATTGGGATTGATATTCAGTGTTTTTTTGGGTTCTATCTCGATTGGAACACTTTTCGAATTCTTCAACACTAGAATTATGTGGCTATCACTAACTAATGTCTCCTCTGTGAGATTTTCTTGCTTTGTTTCACTTAGAGTACTGTTCAAGATCTGATAAATTTTTTTATTGATAGTGGTGGGTTCACTGATGAAATTGTTGAAGGCATCGTCTTATGTTTCATCTTTAAAGGTCAAGGATCTCCCTATTGTTAACAATGGTTGAACACCCTCCTCCTCCTCTAGTTCTACCCATAATGGAGTTCCAGCTTCTAAACTAGGCCAGGTTAGAGGATACAAGGTAAGGTTTTTCATTTCAGTCCCATCTGAGATGGTCATAGACCCTGACCGGTAGCTGATACAAGCGTCAACTATGGCCAACCAGGGTCTTCCCAGAATCAACGAGTGCCCACCAAGCTATGACTTGGGTTGTAAAACCAAGAATTCAGCTGGGTATTTCCATGAATCAACTGAGATGACGAGGTCATCCAAGATTTCCTCGGGTTTCATGGTGGACCTATCTGCAAGTTCTAAAATGGTAGGGGTTGGCTTGAGATTGGTGAGCCCAAGTTTTCGTATAGTTTCTATGGTCATAACATTAATAGTTGTGGCTAAATATACCATTACATTTGGTATATGTATGTTCCCAATATGCACAGTGACAGTGGGGTTTCCAAGATTGTCGTATTTGTCCAGGAGGGTTTTTCCCATTATCAATTCAGATATTTTCCATATGACATGGACAGTGGGATGATTACTGGGTTTTCTACCTAGTTTGCTTGTACACAGAACCCAAATGGTTGTAACATAGATAGGAACATCATGAAGGGCCTGTAGCAGTGGAATTTTGACATATAGGTTTTTTAACTCTCCTAAGAGTTAAATTGAGGTTGCTCCACTGCCTTCTGTAGTGTCAGTCTTTCAGGATACGACGGTTCTCTAATCAGTTGTGTAGGCTGTGTGTCAATAGATGTTTCTCCTTGTGTTCCATTCGGTGTCTCAGTAGGACATTCAGTGTCCTCAATAATGGGGATTGTAATGGGGATTGTTGGATTGGATGAGTATTTATTATTCATCCTTTCTTCATACGCAGAGGATGGAACGTCCTCAATGACTAAAGGCTCCACTACCCTCCTTGATCGTAAGCGGTTGTTGTTATAGGGAATTGGAGTAATGGAGTAAGCGGGCATGTTGCCAGTCTCAAACTGGTGGAATTCTTTATTATTTGGGTTGGGGTTAGGTTGAGCAGGCAGTTGCGGTCATATAGGCGTATTGGGTGCATCATTGTTTTGGAGTTGCAGCTGCGGTTGTCTGTACTACTGATATGGCTGAGGGTATTGTTGAGGAGGGTATGGTTGATGAAGAAAATTTTGGTGTGGAAACTATTGAGACTGGATATGGGAAAACTGATTTCTCAGATGGAAGTCCCTTCACCCAGGAGACCAATAATTTTGTTGGTTTGGTGGCTATGTCCAAGAGTTCCAGGAGTTGAAATTTTGCATAGGAGGTTGGGAACGATGTCATTGATGGTTGGAATAAGATGAAGGGAATTGTGTGTTCATGTGATGCATATTATTCCAATTATTCATGTTATTCAAAAATGGAAATGAATATGGATTCATACCTTGGTTTCGAGGTTGCCAAGGCTTTTTCTAGGCAATGAAGTAGGATGGTTCCACATCTAGATTTTATGCCTGCAGAACTACCTTCACTTGAGGTAGTGAGGGGCACTCCATTGTATCATGGTTTAGTTCACAGAGCTGATACACTTCTACTTTGTCAAGTGGGCACTCCTTCAAGGGATGTTTCTTCCTACATTTAGGGCACAATACACTGAGTGTTAGACCTTCTACTACTTGTTTCTACTTTTTCCTCGGGACATCTATTTCTTAGGAGATGGAGCTCATCATTTCTATCTTGAAGTTCTTGATAAGGTTTCTTATTTCTGCTCAGGTAGCTTCTCCATTGGATTACTTCTGTGTTTAGTTGAATACATTTCATTCTAATTTATCCCGTTTGTTGTTACTGGAAGATCCTCTGGAATACCTTTTGCATAATTCAACAATCTTTTCAAAGAATTCCTTTTAGATATCCCCCTTTCCTAGAAAGTTCAACATATCTAGGTATTCTTCCCTAATCCCATGAATTAGGATTATCTTGAGCACATCTAACCCCATATTAGTCTACCCATCTCTAACCATCTCTCTGCACATTGTACAAAAGCCTCTCAACAAAATCTTCCAAGCTTTCTTCATCCCTTTGTACCATCTTGAGCCATTCTTATCTTTTATCTTTGGTGTTGCAATACTCCCAGTATTTCTCTAGGAACACCTGTTTCATTTGATCTCGGGTGGTGAAAGTTCCTCCACCCAGGATCATGAACCAATGTAGTGCATTATCCTTCAAATTAGAAGGGAAAATCTTTAACTTCTATTCGCTGGAAATGTAGTCATAGCTGGGACAGAGGATGTCAAACTCAAAGAGGAATTCATCCAGATCCTCTGTGGCGTTTCCATGAAAACAGGATAATACTGATGATGATATATTTTTCATGGGGGATAGTCCTTCTGGCTACTGAATGGGTCACTGGAGCATGGAAACTGTTCCCTCGGGCGGGGGAGGATCCTCGTGGTGATGATTTCCCCCCATCACCTCTTCATGATATTCTGGATCATGTTTGTTATTCATATTTTCTTCTTCTCTCTCTTGCCTTGGTTCCTTCTAATTTTCTTGCTTCTTATGAAACCATGTCCACTCCTCCTTTGTCACCTCCTTCCCATTAATGTGATAAATCATGTCTCAATAAGTTGCTCCCACAGCACTAACTATGTCTTCCTCCGCAGGGACACCTGAGGGTGTCACAGCTTCTCCTATGTTCTCCATTGTGGAAACTGATGCTTCCACCCTGTGAGTAATTGGGCATCTTCTGATGGAGGACCCCTGATGGCGAGATCCAGTAGAGGAATTGGTTATGGAAACTAGATCGTCAATGAATGTTCTTCTTCCCAATACTAGGTTTCTGCCATGACCTCAACCACCTGCAATGTTAGTATTCTAAGGAGTTTTGGGGGTTGTAGGATTGTCACACTGTACTCTTCTCGTATTCATGCAACACAAAACATCCAAACTTAAAAGCTAAATAAAAATGAATGGATGCAACTACTATGGTGTCTAATCATTACCTTCCCCAACAACGGCACCAAAATGTTGGGCACTCTATATGAAAGTTAATTAAATCCAACATATAGAATGTTCAATATAAATTGTCAACCCAGGAAAGTATTCTTTTTGTAAATATAATTTACACTGTCTGTGCTTAAACACTAAGTAGCTGATGTTGTGAATAAACTATCCTACCTGTCTATTCATCCTAACCCTTCCCATGATTAACTCGATCTAAATTGCTTTCCTAAGAACGGAATATTTTACTTACCTTCCTACAACTTTGATCTAGAAATGAAAGATTCAGGAACTAAACATATAGACTTACTTTTGCAGAAAGTTAAATCCTAATTTACTAGGCCATATGGAAATCCATCATAACTATATTAATTCAATCTTAATCTAAGGATTAGAAATGCAGAAATTGAACTTCAAAAATTATAATTGTAAATGGTCTGAATTAGCAAAACTCAAGAAAGACAGCAATTGGAAGAAACTAGGGATGAGATTGGCTATTACAGCTATCACACAATTGCATAAGGGAAATTAACCTCCACATTCGAGTGTCACACCACTCTGTTGCAGCTTACAGGAAATGCAATTACTGATTATTTAAGGAAACACACAATGAATCATTATTGTTGCAGCTATTATAAAATAATGTGTCTACTGTAACATTCACACCACACAACAGAAAATATAAACACCTAATTAACTCGACAATATCTGTGAGAAGGTGGGCCCAACCTTTGAACAGAGATGATGAAGACTAACACAAGTTAAAACATAGAAATTTGAAGAATCCTGCTCCTCATATTAGATGATGGAATCAAAGTACAGTCTCTATTACAGCTTATACAATACGATCAGATATTTTCCAGCCCTCGGCTCTGAATAGTTCCTAATATTTATATATAAATCTTCATAACTTCCACCCACTAATATTAGGCAGCCATAAAGATCTATGATCTTCAAGCTACCCTATTACAATGCGTTGTTACAACTATGGGTGAAACAAAAGCAGGGAAAAGAGGAAGTCTGTTGCATGATCTGATGATGAAGTAACATACCTATTTAAGAGATACTCTGTCAGTTGCAGCTATCCTTGAATAACGGTGCACTGTTGAGGCTGAGTTTGTTGCAGCCTTCCCTGTTGTAGTTTGTGCAGAATGAGGATCCTTGACTACTTTTCACATGTAAAGCTGGAGTCTGTGGGTACAGCTGGAAATGGATGTTCATCTCTTCTAGAAACCACTCAACCTGATACACCTGTATCCTTCACATCTTGAACTGTCTTCATAAAATATCAATTTGTTAGCATAATTCAAGAGGAAAATCCATGTTTATAACAATCATAAGTATTAATAAGATAAAACAATAAGTAATCATACCTATAAGGAATCAATGCTCAAATGAATGAAGAACATCTATTTGGTGCATAAAATAGAGTAAGATAAGTAAAAAAGGGTATGGTGAGTGTGGTAAAAAAGGGGTCATTTATGGGCCCAACAGGAAGAGCACCACAAGTGAAAGGTGATGATATGAGCCCCTGGGTCTTCACCGAATTTGCCTTCAAATTTTGGAATATCCAATGGTAACTTAGTAGGGACAGGTGGCTAGGTGGCATTATGTCTCACCGGGTCATTCATTAACTTGGACAAATCTGGCAAGTTCAAAGTTGCCAGGAAAGGAAAAGGAAGTTTGGGCCTAACCGAAGCCTGAAAAGTACCAGCTTGGGAAGTAGAAGGACTTTCCCCCTGGTTCCCAAATGTAAAGGCAAGGTTTTCCCCAAGTACCAGTTGTGAAGTAGCTGGACTACTTTGAAAAGAATTCCACCCATAAGCCAGTGGATTATTCATGTGGTTTGAGCTGCTCCAGTTGAAACTAGAGTTTGGAAAACAGGAGCAGGTATCCCTTCGCTAAAAAGAAAGAAAGGAGAGCTCATGAAAGGAGCTGAAACTGGCCTTTGAAAACCTTGACCATAAGGGTTATTGTTTCCAAACTACACCCCTACATACATAGGTGTGGGGCCTACATATGGATTGGATGGGGGAATTTGCCCCCCATTCCAAGGAAAACCCTGGACAAATGAAGAGGATCCAACAGGACCACTCTGAGAAGTGTGTGCAAAAGAAGGTGAAGCAAAAGGTACACTAGGAATCCCAGTGACAACCTCGCCAGAAGTTCCTACTACATTTGTGGAAGTTGGTGGTTGAACCACCTGACTAGCTGGAGTTAAGGGAGTAGCAGGTATATTTGTTCTAGGAGTACCAACCAGGGGAGGTGGCACTCCTTCAGCCAAAATAGCTGAGATGGAGGAGAAGGACCTTCTCCTACACTAGACATTAGTCTACTCATATGAACACCAATCACAAGTTAATTGAAAGGACGAACCTGGACGATCATAGGATCGTTTAGGTCAATAAGAGGTGAATTAAATTTTCTTTAAAACTTGTCAGCCTGCAAGTCTTCTATCTCTATTGTGGTTGTATCAACCTGTTTTTTCCTACGTTCTGGTTCACCTAAAACTTCACTAATTCCTACCAGTTCAAATGAATTGTATGTGTCTAATCTCTGCCTTTGAGGGGGCGATGGAGGCTCCACTGTAGTGAACGGAGGAAGGTTTTGCAACCTTCTTGACCTTATAAGAGGTTGGTCCTCCACGATTGAAAATTTGACTCAATAAAATTCACACACCCTGAGGTCAGCTAAACACAAACAAACCACACAACAATCGCCACAAAATTTCCTAAATACAAAACAGACATAAGGGGTATAAGATATGCTTTCCAAAAGAAAAATGGGAGATAGTTACTTGGCATCCTTGTAGATGTTCTTAGCAACAAGTGGAGCTATCACCCACCGCCCTCCCATGCCTTCTACCAGGGTTACCTTCCAATCCCGTCCAAGATCAACCAGAAATAGCCTTCCGGTGTACCTGTGTATGAACCCTAGATGTCAAAGAGACTAAAGGCTATCTCAACTATACTGAAAGTCTGGGGGGATAGTCATAAGCCTAATTCATACACATGGGAAGGGTCTTAAAGCCCGAAACCTTGTCAACACTGGAACTATACGAGGCAAGGGGGTTCGTATTGACAGAAGTCCCCAGATGCGCAAAAACCTTGGTCTATGCTTTGACAAGGAATCATAGGGTTATCTCCTCAGTCCAAGCCTCCATATGGCCTCATGCTTAGCTCCCGTTTGAGAGGAGCTTCCCAGATACAATCAACATAGAAGAGGGTTTACCTATTGATTGGCCAACTACATCTTAATTTAAACACTTGTGGAGAGTTTAAACTCCCTATTCCACAAGTCTAGCCTAAGCTAGTTGGTGTATGAGCCTATAAAATAAAACTTACTAATAATTTTTAAATTATATCGTTCATTAGGGTTGTTCTTAGTTAGATGGTAAATGGTGTGAAAGAATGTGATGTTATAGACTCGATAACAAAAAGCAAAATGATGTATAAAGAAAATTTCAAAGTAAAATGCAACTACTTAAACCAAATTTCTTTTCTTTTTGCAAATATAAGTTAATGAAATTGAAATTAAGTGCAAGAAACTAAGACTTCTTTTTATAATTTTTGAAATTTTATTTGAAAAATACTGAAAAGAAAACAACTAAATGCAACTAAATACAAAAGTATAAAATGTTTTTTTCTTCACTTTTTCAAATTCTTCAAAAACTACAATGCAACTAAGTGCAATTTTTTTAGCAAGTTTGAATAATCAGAACATATAATAAGCAAAATGAAGTATAAAGGACCCAAAATTACCAACTTCAACCAATCAAGAAGAAGACTTGGAAAAAATTGACTTAGAGAAACTATTGAACCCAAACAGTCCATTAGATCCACAAAATAACAAGTGACAAACTGACACTACAAAATTCAATACAGAGTATAACGTATCCAAAGCCCTTATCACTAACCTAGACACAAATCACTAAACTTGTAAACCAAGTAGGAGGACTAACTTCAAATCACAAGATGAAAGAAAATTCAAACAAAGAAAGCTCAAATGCTTGAAGACAAGCAAATGGTGTGACACACAATACTTTTAGACTCACACAGTCATGCCATTAACAGAAAACTTCCAAGCAAGCAAAAAACCAAAGAAGACAGGGACAAGCAAACCCTACTCAAATTTTATGCTACTATAGGATATCTACGACTTTGTATGCAGGAAACCCATGTACCATACGTGACTTTCTCATAGAGAAACCCACATATACAAGGTCTTATATGCAACTATGTATAACAACAACTCGCATATACAACTAAAAAAGTTTCAAAAAAAAGAATAGTAACGGTTTCTGGGCACACTACATTGTAATCAAAAGCAAGATAAGAAAGACCACACTCAAAATCATAAATAGAACAAAGATTGATAAAGAACCTACATGATAAACCCACAGCAGGTTGAACTACTTGTCCCCAGCGGAGTCGCCAGTTCTGTTGTACAGGATATCACACCCTTGTAACCTAGGGTCTGGGGTTACCAACTTACTATTAGACTTGAAGACAATCAGCTTTTTCAGAATATGGAATGAGAATAAGAAGATGTCTTGGCTTACCCAGTTTATGACGGTTGATCCAAT